>CM076580.1:838348270-838385492 GCA_034641835.2 Pinus albicaulis | reverse complement strand
TCGCCAGAAATTACTTCCAGAAGCATGTCTCCCGTGTGTGTTATAGGTCAAAATACCTCCTCATCAGCTCAGAGGAGAAGACAAATATGGAAGGAGTACAAAGACCTAAATTAAACCTATTTCTGCCAGGGTAACGCCTCTCTATAACAACACAAGAGCATTATAACGCAGTCAATAAGTGAATGGGCCACGTTAGTGGCTAGGGAAATGCTCTGTTTACACTAGAGGGCAGCGTTACCCGTGTTTTAAGTTTGAAACGGGAAAAGCCTGCGGAGAATGATTTGAATCTCCGGCTTTCCCTCACAAGAGAGTCAGTTTACAAAGGAAACTGCAAAGCACTAGTTCATTATTGGTCACTGCCATAAAAGACTGAACTCCAAAGGAGGCAAAAGCATAGAGATTAAAGAAACATCTAAGTTTTTTCCATTCCAAACTAGTGGAAAGAGAAAGGCAACAATGGCTTTCTCCCTCTCCTATAAAAAGGAGCTGAAGGCTCTTAGTTGAAGGTCGAAGGATTGCTAGAGCTTTTGCATACTTTTGAAGTAGAGATCATTGTTATAGTGTGAAGGCCAAGAGTAAAAGAGGTTCCTAGAGAGCTTGTTGACTAAGACTTCACTACTTGAGAGATAGAGAGATTGGAAGGCTGAGGAGGGCTTGGTACAACCGACGGTTGTAATCCTCCTTCTTTCAAAATCAATAGAACCGTATCTTTTTTGTCCATTCGATGCTTAACATTGTCATTATTGTTTGAATATTTTAGTATGATATGAATGGCTCAGATGTGCTTAGTTTAGAAGTTCATTATATATTGACTTGATTGATAGGATATATGTTATGTTAGAAATTACACGGGTGCTTTGATCGATTGCAGGACCAAGATTTGGAGCCGGTGAAAAAGGACTCTTGTTTCCCTGCCTAGTGCTCTCCAAGGGACTCCAAGATCGTCAAGGAGGTAATTTTCTATCGCATTCCATCAAGTTGTTTTAAGTTAATGTGAACATGCTCATGCCATCTTTGTGAACTATACAACTAATCTTACTGTCTGCCTCGGGCACCGGAAAGCCTTGAGAGGGATATTCGAAAACCAACAACCCAAACAGTTTACCCTATAGCAGAATTGGCGACTCCACTGGGGACCTTCCCCATAGTTTCCAAACTATTTCTTCCCTCCTTTCTTCTCTCCTCTGTTCACAAACCCTTCCGACCAGTTTTGATGCCCAGTAGACATATCAAATGCTCGCAGAGTTCAATCCTGTTTTTGTTTGACCATCTAAAGAATTTTTCCCTGGCTAATGCTACCTCTGCAAGTTTTCCAGTGCATTATAACTCTACCTCTGCTTAAATACAGTGTGTTAGTCTCTGGATTAACACTGTCTTTACTTAGAGACAATGCGTTACTCAGCCAAAGCCTTGCTGTTCACTACTGTGATCGTGTTTTAGTTGCAGAGTTTTTTGGCCATCAGTATCTTTCATTGACTGAATCCCTGTGCTTGTCTACTAAGCTGGCATTTCTGTTTGTTACTCTTGTTTAAAAAAGTTAGTGTCAAAATAATTTACCTTTTAAAGAAGAAATTTTATTATTATTATTATTTTTCTGCATCTAGCTGAGTTTATTATGAAATTTTCAGTTCATAGACTGTTAAAAAGAGGTAGATATAAGTCCGAATCTTTAAATTTGAACTGTTATTTGAATGTTGGTGCATGGATGTTGAAAAGAAACCTCTCCTTGTAGAAATACTCTTCATCGAATTGAATATCTAGAGCATATTTTGCATGGTTTCTTGAGTCAGAGTCTCATTACATTTCATACGTCCACTCCCTCTCCGCAAGACTAATAATCAAGTACACTAAGAATCAAGCGATAATAAAATCAATCACATTGCTCTTTTTTGAGCTCACACAAACAGTAGTTCAGGCTAGGATCTTGGGTTAGGAAAGTGAGAAAATCACCCAAGATCTCAAAACTTGAAACTAGAGTCATTAACGAGTGAAATCCTACTGCACTCATATTATCGGGACCGTTCCTTTACCAGAGCTCAGCACGAGACAACACTTAGGTGCACAAGAAGGTAGCCCACCTTCGACTGCATCCGGTGGGTGTGTTATATATTGGGTTTCCCTTCGGGGATGTTGAAACTAGATCGGGGATCTAGGTATTCTGCCCATATAGCACACTGTCCTTGACCGTGGACCCCCCTGATGATGTATGTGATTTGAGGTATCTTTAGTGGCCATAATTTTTAGGGACTTACACAAGGTGACTGGGACGGGCTGTCCTGGTACCTGAAATAGACGGACCCACTCTATCTTCGGTCTTTAGGAGGGTACTCGTCTTCACGAGAGTGCTTACACCTATCGTCTGAGGTTCGGGCGAAGCTCTAGCGTGACTGTAACTGTACTTTCGACCAACCCTCTCTGTATACTATTGTGATATTAGATTTCATCACCAGCGAACGGTAGTACTCAGACATGGCACCCTATTCTGGCTGCTTGCTGATTGATTTTAGAGAGTCCTTTTTTTTAGGTGTGTGGTTACTGTCATTGAGACTTTATAATAAATCACAATTAAAACTTGTTAAACATAAACAGGTCATCGTGGCATCCTCAGACCCACGCCGTCTATCTCGACGACAGCAAGGTCTACCTTCTCTAACTATTGAGGAAGAACTGAACCTTGGTGAACCCGTGCCTTCTACGGAAGAGCAGTCTCCATTGACCAATCTTGATTTTCACATAGCCTCATATCATCCAGAATTTTCGGAGGACCCTTTCACTGAAGGGGTTGTACCTCATTACAATCCTTCGCTCACTGATCCATTGGGGCCTGTGATAATTCAGATTGCACCATGCCAAGATATGTCTTCGGCTACACAAACATCCATTTCACCACCAACATCCACAGGGTCAATGCCAATGGAAACCATTCCAAGTTCGCCACCATCCTCCCCGCCGGTGGTCAGTTCTATGCCATTACTTGGTAACCCCAGTAGTCAACATATACCTAACCCCAACCCGACGGTCATCACAACTGTCAGTAGCTCGCCGAATCCTTTGGGATCTACTCCTACAGTGACCACATTGGGACCCACGGCTACTCCGCCCACGAGTATGACTACTTCGGTGCCTTTTAGCAACCCTTTCGGTTGGAACCCTCTGTTGAGTTCAAACCCCTTGGCCACTATACCAGGGGGCAGTGTCACCAGCACATAGATAGCAGGGAACATTTCACTTCCCCTACAATCTTTAGGACAAATGGGACAACCTATTGTAAATACTATTCCCTTAAGTGGTTCAAATATAGGTGTAGGGTCTATGCCGTTGTTAAACTATGCAAGTAGTAGTATGCCTCCGGGAAACTCTATTGCATCCATTTGGACTAACCAACCCCAACCTCCATCTGGAATGGGAGGGCACTTTTATACTGGGGGCAACCAAACGTTTGCCCCGCAATACAACATGCCCTATGGACAGCAACCGTATGTCCCTACTCCTCCACCTATAGGAAGTTTTTACCAAAGTCCTACTTATCCTCCTAGTAACACGTTGATGGGTGGACCCTATGGTCTAAGTATTTAGCCCATACTGCCTTGGTTAGATTCAGGGGCAAATCCACAATTGCCATTTTTGGCAGCTTTGGACATCCCTGATATCCATAAATTGACTAACGATCCCATCAATCACAACCCACTTTGGCCTCCAATACTGCATAAGATTCCTTCTGATATCCCGAAGTTCGACGGGAAACAAGGGGACGAGCCAGCCGCACACATCACTACCTTTCATCTATGGTCTATATCCAATTCCATGGTGGATGATAGTGTCTGGTTTCGACTGTTTCCCCGCACGCTTACAGGCAATGCTACTAGGTGGTACATTGAATTACCATGCGCCACCATTAATACGTTTGGTGCTTTAGCGACGGAGTTTCTAAAGAACTTCAAATTACCAATTAGATTTGGAACCAGAACGGAACTGTTAACCTCACTACGCCAAGACACCGCCACCCACATCTTCGATCACATTCATGAATGGAGACGTAGGAGGAGGCTAGTCAAAGCGCCAATTCCGGATCATCTCTTAGCCAATTGGTTTTGCAAGTCTCTTTTACCCCACATCTCTAAAGACATTGGCCTTTCTGGTGCAGTCGCAGAAGATCAATGTATTCGTCGTGCCCAGCATTTGGATTTAATCTATTCACAATCTAGCACGCTATACGATCTACTCCCCCATGCCCCTGGTAAGCCAAATCCTCCGGCCACTCAGAAAACTGGAGCACATGCCGACGGTCTCGTTGGCACAATCTTTGGTGTAGCCACAAAGCAGTCTCGAGGGCAAGCCTCCCAGCCATCTTCGGCTGCCACCGCCCCTCACCAAACGACTCCTCTTCCTATTGCTGAGGTGAATTCCGTGCAAACTTCGCAAAAACCTAGCGGGAAAAATAAGAAGAACAAGAAAAATACATCTTCTTCGGAAGAGCAGTCGGATAATCAGAATAACCCTAATCAGAAAAACGCTGCCAAAAATGACAAAGGGAAGGATAAACCCATGAAATTTCCTTGCAAGATCTATGCGGAGGACCACTTGACATACAAATGTCCTCGGCTGCAGGAATGCACTGATTTTATTGCCAACAAGGATTCTGGGTGAACACCTGCCGTTCTTCATAATCCTTTCCCTAATCAACAGCAGCAACATCAACACATGGTTGACAATCTGCCACAACCCCATCAACGGGGCAATGGTGGTTCATATCCTTCCGGCGAAGGACCATCTGCCATTTATGGCATTAAGAGTGTTGAACTTCAAACTCGAGCCAAGCTTTATGGAAATCCTACCATAGATGCTCAAGAACTTGGTACTAGTTCAAATCCACCGCCGCCCAACGATTTGCATATCAAAAGGCCTATTGCTGAACCCGTAATTCGTCCCCCCAAAGGGACACTTTGACGCACAACTCATAACACCTCTGCACGTGCAGCCCAAAACTACAAAATTGTAGAAGATTTGGCGTAGGCACCGTCAGCGATGTTTGCTCTCGAAGTATTACAAACCTGTCCAACACAAAGGAAAGCCTTGCTTTCGGCCATTGGTGGAATAGACCCCCAGGATTCCATGCTAGCTATCTTTGATATGGAAAAGGCCAAACCTCGCCTCTCATTCCAACTCGCATTCCAAGTGTAGGTTGTGTCGAAAGGGAGACCAATCCATTGCACTATCATAGACGAAGGTGCTTCGACCTACGTTATGTCACAAGCTTGTTGGCTCGCTTTAGGTTCTCCTACCTTAACACCGCCGTCGAATTCCCTCAAAGCTTGTTGGCTCGCTTTAGGTTCTCCTACCTTAACACCGCTGTCGAATTCTTCGGTCTTCCGACTCATCCTATTTCCATTGGATGGGAAAATATTCACAGTGGATTAGTTATCCTTCTACACCCCTAATTATTCCACGTTACCGAGTAGCACTGTACCCCTAATAGGAGGCTTTCCTGACTCTTACGTCAGTATTGGTACCGGTCTTCTGAAGGCATCTTCCCTACTGGGTTTTTTTCCTCTCCCACTGCCAAAGAATCCAAATACGATTGAAATGATATCCACCACTTCCGATGGCTCTATTGACCCATGGATCATCCCGGCACCTTCATACATTGATTCCTATGGAGATCAGATGCCGCTTTCGCTGGCCGAGTTGGCTTATCAAGCCATCCAAACCGCATCTGAACCCTCCACTGATATGGTTTTAACCAAAAGTACAAACCTCCCTCCCATCACAGTTCTCTCTAAAGATCTCCTCAATGAAGTCTGGCCTACAGATGAAGCTATTCGAGAGATCATGTCATTAGAAGAACGACGTTGGGAAGAGTTTCACCATCGCACTTCGATGATTAACTCGAACGTGATACAAACTAAAATCCCATATTTTGATCCACCTGAGATGGTTCCCTCCGCTTACACGACTGTTCAAACTATCGATTCAAAAGGGAACATGGGTAATCTTTTTAAGACAATACTCATTGATATCTCGGTCAAAACGGGTATTGTGGAAAATATTAAGATTGGAGAAGATTGCAATCCTAAGGAAATTGCACGCTTCACATCCATTTTCAAAGAATTATGCGATGTGTTTGCTTGGTCTCATAAGAAAATTCTCGACATACATCCTTCTATTGACGAGAAAGAGATCAAGAAATTTCGAGCATTCTTTTTACGGTATTTTTCTTGCTCGTTAATCCGAAAAACCTCGAGTCCTCTTCTTCGTGCTCGTTAAACTTACATGAAGAAGCTTCGAGCATTCTTTTTATAGTATTTTTCTTGCTCATTAATCCGAAAAACCTCGAGTTTCCTTCTTCGGACTCGTTAAACTTATACGAAGTTGATATTGAGCCTTCTTTTTGTATGGTCTTTTCTTGCTCGTTAATCTGAAAAATCGAGAGTTTTCTTCTTCAGAATCGTTAAAACCATGGAGAAGCACTGAGCTTTCTTTTTAGGAATCTTTTTCTCGCTCATAAAATTGAAAAAACCCCAAGTTGCCTTTGTCGAGCTCGTTAAACTACCACGATAGAAAATACAGAGCCATTATTTTCTCTTTTTCAAAGCTCTTTAAACTGAAAAATTAAACCAAGTTTTATCCGCGTGACTCGTTAAAATTTCACGGAGGTAACCGAGTTTTATCCGTGTGACTCGTTAAAATTTCACGGAGGGCACCGAGTTTTTCTTTGTTCGACTTTTTAAAATTTCACAAAGAGTATTGAGTTGACTCCGTCTCCTCGTACTCATAAAAAAATGAGGTAGACATCCATCGAACATAGATTTCTCACTTTTCTGGCTTCGATGGACTAACTTACGGAGAATGAACTGTTTCAGGCTTAATATTACCCCTTTGCTGTGCCCGGTTATCAAGACATGACAAAGGTACCCCAATGGAGTCGTCTTTTACGATATTTTTCAGACTCTCTAAACATGAAAAATTCACCGAGTTTACTTGTCTGGACTTGTTAAACCTAATCAGATGGGGCACAGAGTTGTCTTTTATGATATTTTTCAGACTCTCTAAACATGAAAAATTCACCGAGTTTACTCGTCTGGACTCGTTAAACTTAATCAGACGGGGAAAAATTTGGACAAAATGGATACTACCTTTGTTACATTTCAAAAAAGGTCGATTTGGTAGCAAAATTCTTGAACATGGCACTTCCCAGAAAACTCTTTCACAGTTAGCCGAACCCTACCATCTATGAGTATTAGCCTTCATTTCCCAGTGTCCCCGGTAAAATCCTAACACAATCTTTGGTGTTCATCAAGCTTCAGCTGCCTAGTACCCTGCTAGAGTGCCTTCTATTTTTCAAGCAGATCTCGCTATCTACTGCTCCTGTTATCAACCAAACCGCTCATTATGCCAGAAATTATTTTTCGTCCGACATCCCCATTTCCTCTTCATTATCTCAAATCATAAACAAAATTAGTTGGTTTCCGTTTCATGTTGACTGATGTAGGATGCCTCAGTGCCTACCTTTCAACAGATCTCTTCCTATCAACTTCAACATCTTATCTAGGAAGTTGATCTAGAAACCCATCAGTACCCGGATACTTGCAGACATCAGTGGCAGGTAGTCTTGTGTTTGATCAGGGGTCTTCATCATTGGCTCCTAGTCGAATGATTCTATGAGTGTTCGACTTCAACTCATTCTATTCACACTCGCTAGATTGTACTGCGCATCTTAGGGACCATCATCATTATCGGTGGCCACCTTCACATCTGTTAACAATTTTCATTATCAACTGGTAATCAGACGATTTCTCACATGTTCAATGACAACTCCTTCATTCACATGTTGAGGAATATGCAGTTTAAGTGAATCGACGGTCAAGACCTTGGGACAAAGGCTACATCATTAAAGTTGTGTTTCCCTCCCCAAGTTGCGATATTGTTTATGGAGACAACTTCTTCAGCCTGATCCTGTTATGACAGACACTTCCACATTGTGCTTATCGGTGGACAGATTATTCATATCTCTATTCTAGAGAAATCATGTTGTTTAAGCTACTGAGCATGGGAATGCCCGACTTAAGGCAGATACTATATTTTCTGACATATGTTGTTGTTTCAGGTTTTCCTCAGTCTTTCAATCTCTTTATCTCTACACAAATTGTAAAGTATTTCGGCCATCGTCTTCGTCTTTGACCTCACACTTTAGGGGGCATCTGTTACAAGTCAAAATACCTCCTCATCAGCTCAGAGGAGAAGACAAATATGGAAGGTGTACAAAGACCTAAATTAAACCTATTTTTGCCAGGGTAACGCCTCTCTATAACAACACAAGAGTGTTATAACACAGTCAATAAGTGAATGGGCCGCATTAGTGGCTAGGGAAATGCTATGTTTACACTAGAGGGCAGTGTTACCCATGTTTTAATTTTGAACTGGGAAAAGCCCGCGGAGAATGATTTGAATCTCCGGCTTTCCCTCACAAGAGAGTCAATTCACAAAGGAAACTGCAAAGCACCAGTTCATTATTGGTCACTGCCATAAAAGATTGAACTCCAAAGGAGGCAAAAGCATAGAGATTAAAGAAACATCTAAGTTTTTTCCATTCCAAACTAGTGGAAAGAGAAAGGCAACAGTGGCTTTCTCCCTCTCCTATAAAAAGGAGTTGAAGGCTCTTTGTTGAAGGTCGAAGGATTGCTAGAGCTTTTGCATACTTGTGAAGTAGAGATCATTGTTATAGTGTGAAGGCCAAGAGTCAAAGAGGTTCCTAGAGAGCTTGTTGACTAAGACTTCACTACTTGAGAGATAGAGAGATTGGAAGGCTGATGAGGGCTTGGTACAACCGACGGTTATAATCCTCCTTCTTTCAAAATCAAGAGAACCGTATCTTTTTTGTCCATTCGATGCTTAACATTGTCATTATTGTTTGAATATTTTAGTATGATATGAATGGCTCAGATGTGCTTAGTTTAGAAGTTCATTATATATTGACTTGATTGATAGGATATATGTTATGTTAGAAATTACATGGGTGCTTTGATCGATTGCAGGACCAAGATTTGGAGCCGGTGAAGAAGGACTCTTGTTTCACTGCCTAGTGCTCTCCAAGGGACTCCAAGATCGTCAAAGAGGTAATTTTCTATCGCATTCCATCAAGTTGTTTTAAGTTAATATGAACATGCTCATGCCATATTTGTGAACTATACAGCTAATCTTACTGTCTGCCTCGGGCACCGGAAAGCCCTGAGAGGGATATTCAAAAACCAACAACCCAAGTAGTTTACCCTATAGTAGTGTGCTTGGATAGCCCTATGAAATCGGAGGATGATGTGTGGACCTTGTACTATGATGGTTCCAAAACACATGATGGATCTGGCATAGGCTATGTCCTGTTAGACCCTCAAAAGAAAAAGTTCCTAATATTTTGCCGGTTAGAATTCCAATGCACCAACAACACGACTGAGTACGAAGCATTAATCCTCGAACTCAAGAAAGCATTATATCTCAAGGTGAGATGCTTAAAAGTGATTGGAGACTCTGATATTATCACCCGTCAGGTACGTAACACCATCCACTATTTATCTTCGCAATTGAAGCGTTATCAGCAAGAGGTATGGAATTTAATTTCTGCTTTCGACACTTTTGGTATTAAATCTGTACTTAGAATTCACAATGCAGCGGATGATACGATGGCCAATGCTGCTGCTAGGTTTACCCCACTAAGGGATGGTTTTTCTATTGGAATAGTTTACAAACCATCCGTGCCAGACAATGTCACTAACTTACGCGTTTTCAACGATGACCAGCAAGTACTTGAATTCATGCTCAACACGGACGTGTTCAAGGATGCAGTAATAGAAGAAGAAGATCATGATCAAGCCTTGCAGAAGGAACAAGAAGAGTGTAAAGGAAACCCCATGCCTAAGGGGATCGTGTCACTTGAAAAGTTGTTCGATCTACAGAAACGTTTTTGTGGACCGCCCAACACTAAGGTTTTTTTCCACTTTGGCACACTAGCAGTTAAATCTCGGGACATAAGAGAACCCTAAGTTCGTCAACCTCGAGACCGAATGCACCCCTCGAGAGAGGCAAGCTTTCACTAGGTTATTCCGGAAGTATCGAGACGCGTTCGCCTGGACATATGATGAACTACGAACCTATGACACACAGATCATCCAACACGTGATACCCATGAAAGAAGGAGTGAAACCATTCCAACAAAAATTGAGAAAAGTACACCCTACGCTGGAGCCGATGATCCAAAAGGAACTGAAGAAACTCTTGGACGCATGCATAATCTTCAAATTTCGACATTCAACTTGGGTGTCCAATTTGGTTCCGGTGCGGAAGAAATCCAATGAAATCCATTTATGCATAGATTTCCGAAATCTAAACAAAGCGTCAGAAAAGGAAAAATACCCGGTGCCCCCCATGGAGCAGATCCTACAAGCTATATCTGGGTCAGAGATGTTCTCATTATTAGATGGGTTTTTAGGTTACAAACAAGTATTGGTGGCCGAGCCTGATTGGCTGAAAAATACGTTCAGGACTAAATGGGGGACCTTCACATTCAAGCAAATTCCCTTCGGACAGATTAATGATGGAGAAACCTTCCAAAGAGCCATGGACATAGCTTTCGGAGGCATAATGGGGCAACACGTGGTAGTGTACCTTGACGATGTCACCATGTTTTCAAAGCACAGGTGTGACCATTTGCACCACCTTAAGCAGATTTTTTAAAGGTGCCGGAAATATGGAATCTCGTTCAATCCAAAGAAAAGTGTTTTCGTTGTCTCTGAAGGAAATATGTTAGGACACATCGTCACCCAAGATAGTATAGTAGTGGATCTGTAGCGCGCAAAAGTCGTCGTCCAGATTCCTCCCGCAAGTAGCAAGAAATCCATGCAATCTTTCCTCAGGATAATTAATTTCGTACGAAAATTTATATCATATTTTTCCCAAATAGTAAAACCTTTGCAAGGAATGATCAAGAAGAACGTGAGCTTCAAATGGAATTCACCCAAGAAAGAATCATTCAATAACATCAAGCAAGCCATTGTAGAGGCACCTTCCTTCCACAGTCTAGACTTCAGTAAAGGCTTCATTCTGTACACCTTTGCCTCGGACTCATTACTTATAGCCGTCCTTACGCAGAAAGATACTAGCAATGATGAACGACCCATATCATTCATGAGCATAGGCTTGCAAGGTGCCGAGTTGAATTACCTAGAGATTGATAAACATGCCTATGCAGTGTACAAAGTAGTCAAACACTTCCGACCATACATTTTGAAGAATCATGTCACAGTGTTCGTGCCCCACCCAGCGGTTTGCTCACTTTTCGTGCAGCAGGAGCTGGGCAAGAGATGAGGAAAATGGATGACGTGTCTTCAACAATATGACCTAGAATTCAAACCGGCGCACACCGTCGAAGGTGAAGGGCTCTACCAGATGGTCGCGGAAGCTGCAAATTCGCAAGGTAGCGAAGAGGAGTGTTGGGACCACGAAATTGACATGTATCAGACTGATATCATGCCTCAGCAGGGAGTCCCCTCTTGGTACTCCAACCTCCTACAATATCTGGGCTGCGATATCATCGACCCCGTTTTAACCTCCCAGCAGAAATAGGCAATAAGGTTGAAGCTGCATCTTATCAGCTTGTGCAAGGAAATTTGTTCAGAAAGCATCACAGAAGAGTCCTGCTATGCTGTCTGGAACATGATGAGGTGCAGAAAGTCTTGACAGAACTTCACGATGGTCTGGTGGGTGGACACTATGCAGGGGATACCACCACTCACAAGATTATGCGTGCCAGCTTCTATTGGCCTACTCTCTTCAAAGATGCACACGCTCATGTCCATAAATCGTACAATGTTAAAAGTTCCCTAGCAGGGAAATACGGTCGGTCACCCCATTACAGTCCATTGTGGTGGAAGAAACTTTTCAGCAGTGGGGACTTGACGTGATCAAAGAAATCTTTCCACACTCTTCCAAGAAACATAGGTACATCCTCATAGCTACAGACTATTTCACAAGGTGGGTTGAAGCAATACTGTTGAACCAAATTAACAATCAAGAGGTAATAAATTTTGTTACGCAACACATCATGACTAGGTTTGGCGTTCCAACCTCCCTTGTTTTTTATCATGCAACCAATTTTTCATCATTTCAATTATATGAATTTCCTCTAGAAAACGGTATTGTGCTCAAACACTCTGCAAATTATTATCCCCAAGGAAATGGGTTAGACGAGTCAACCAATAAGAACCTTATCCATATTAACAAGAAGACTCTGTTGTCCCAACAACGAAATTGGCATAATGCACTCCACAATGCCCTATGGGCTGATCGGGTCACACCGAAACCTTCACTGAGCACCTCCCCATTCTTTCTTGTGTACGGAAAAGAGGCTATGCTTCCTCCCAACTTGTCTCTCCCCACCCTCCAGTTATCCCAAGAAACTCATGGTACCCCTTTCTGATCAGGAGCTCAAGTCCAAGCCATGGAAAAAGGCTAAAAAATGAAAGTGCTCAAAATTTCTCCGAAATAGACCGACTGGAAAGAGCTCGGCGATACGATCCCAACGCCGTGAACGGCACTGAAATCCATTGCCGTATGGAGGAAATTGGGGCAAAGTTGTTTTGGTCATAACGTTCTCATTACTCAACCTTTTGGAACAATTTTTTTTTTGATTTCATATCTTCTCAGCCTTTTGGACTCAATGGCGTAGGTTTCAAAGCCATTAGAGCTCATTTTAAGCCTGTTAAGCTTCGAAGAAGATGAAGGAGCCATCAGGGCCTGGAAGGAGAAGACTGTGTTTTGGAGTGTGTTTCTCTGTTTAAGGTAAATGAATAGGCATTATTAGCTATTTCATGCCTTTTGAATCTGTTTGGATGGTTTGCAGGGCCTGTTAAGAACTTTAGAAAGCCGAAAAGCTTCATTTAAGTTCTAGAGGCCATTTTCCAAATAGAGTGTATAGGCGAAACCGGAGCAGCCGAAGGCCGTTTTTGATGAAAAAAAACTCCATCTTGACTATTTCAGTCATTTTGGAACCAATGGAAGTGGTTTTAGATCATTTTGAGTACTTCTACAGCTCAAGAAGTTGATATGAAGTCGTTGACAGCCCTGGGCAAACCGTGGAGGAGAGCCATTTTTGGGGATGTTGTGCTTAATGTAAGCAATTTATCAGTTGGTATTTGATGTATGATCATTATTGGATGAAGCAGTAGTGGTTTCAGGAGCAGAAACAGAAATCTGAGGGAGTTTTTTCCATTTAGAAGCTCAGAGAAGCTTAGTGCACCGACAGAAGGATGTGTGTCCATGGAAGCCTAAAGCTGTTTGCAGGAATTGGACAGCCATTAAAGGGATTTAAAATGGTATTCTCAGCCCTTTGAATCATTCTTGTATTCATTGTGGTTAATTTTGGAGCTTGTAAAAGAATTTGATTACCTTAATCCCAAAGAGTCTAGTCATGTTGACGAAGCTCAAAGGAGATGTAGCCCAAGAGTTGGGGTGAACTCCTATATTATGTTGCTGTTGTGTTTTGTATTCTATGGCTGAATTATGTTGCTGATATACATGTTAAGTTTTAGCAATAACAAATAAAATTTAAACACATAAACAGAAGAAAATACTTACACCTCTTCCAAGCAAAAATTCTGCATAATCTCAAATTTGAGTAAGGTCATTTTAATTAAGTCTCAGTGATTACATTTTATTTCTTTAGGCAGAGCCAGTATGTGGGCCAGGTAGCCTCTGCTTTCATCCTTTCTAGTAAAGGTGAAATAACCAGTAAAATACCCTTACCTTCAATCTCTGTATGAGAAATACTTTGTTCTCACAATTTCAGATTTAAAATTTTGAGTATTTGCACTCATTTACTTAAATGAAAATGGATACCTTGCACCCCTTTCAAGTACCTTCCATTTTCAGATCAGATGGTATCAAAGCTTGGGTTGAGTATTCCTTATGGTGCATATGATTTGCACTTTTTGCCAAAAGAAGGGACATGTTGTCTCTCATTGTTGGACTTTGCATCCAACTCGTCGTCCCACGCACATGCAGCAAGAGGACAAACAGTTTGGCGCAAGTGGATCTATGGAGTCCATTATTGATGTGGAAAGGGAAGTTTCACATGAGGAAAATTTGCAGCAGGAAAATTCGCCATGGAAGTGGCTTGGTGAGAAGTGGATGGACTTCTTATTGCAGTAAGTCATTACTCATTTTGTACATGCAAATTTCAGTTTGGTATGCATGTATTTCAGTTGAAAAGTTGATGCAAGATTGCATGTATAAGAAGTTTCAGTTGAAGGAATTTCTTTGTTGTTGCAAAATTTCGCCATGGAGGTGTAAAAGATGAGTATGATACTCACTTATGTTGCAACAATGTCTTTTGGTTCAGCTCTTGATCACCCACATGTTTTTGGGATGATGTACTTGTTGGTATTTGAAAAAGAAGAGTTGAAGTTGCACATGTACATAGAGGTTGTATGTGTAATTGGCAAACTGTATATAGTTCATTGTACATGATACATACACATGTGTTTGTCAAGATGTATCTTGTTGTTTATCGACTTGTGTTGATTGTGTCATTCATGTTTATCGACTTGTGTCGGTTGTGTGCACACTTGTTATAGATTTTGTGTGTCATTTGTATAGCACATTTCATTGTCAACTTGTTGTTGATGTCGTATGTTGCACAAGATGCTTTTTGGTGTCGTTTGGTGCAAAGAACGAAGTGTCAGTGCAAAGAAGTGCAAGATTCCATGAGTTGGAAAGGCATGCAAGCAAAGAGGGCACAAAGTTCAACAAGTGTCATTGCTGGTTTCAGTATGGCAGATTAGTATGGCGAGAAAACTTGGTCGAGATTCGGCACAAGTACATGGCTCATTCAGCAAATTCGCCATGTGAACAGTTGGCAATTCAGGAAATTTTTTGAAGGCTGAAGAGAAGAGGATGTTGTTATTCTCTCTTTTGCTGTACTACAGTTCAGCTCAACATTTTAGTGAGCTTTTGGGGTCCAAAAGCTTCTCATTTGGGAGGTGTGATCAGGAGCTCAAGTCCAAGCCATGGAAAAAGGCTAAAAAATGAAAGTTCTCAGAATTTCTCCGAAATAGACCGACTGGAAAGAGCTCGGCGATACGATCCCAACGCCGCGAACGGCACTGAAACCCATTGCCGTATGGAGGAAATTGGGGAAAAGTTGTTTTGGTCATAACTTTCTCATTACTCAACCTTTTGGAACAATTTTTTTTTTTGATTTCATATGTTCTCAGCCTTTTGGACTCAATGGCACAGGTTTCAGAGCCATTGGAGCTTAGTTTAAGCCTGTTAAGCTTCGAAGAAGATGAAGGAGCCATCAGGGCCTGGAAGGAGAAGGCTGTGTTTTGGAGTGTGTTTCTCTGTTTAAGGTAAATGAATAGGAATTATTAGCTATTTCATGCCTTTTGAATCTGTTTGGATGGTTTGTAGGGCCTGTTAAGAACTTTAGAAAGCCGAAAAGCTTCATTTAATTTCTAGAGGCCATTTTCCAAATAGAGTGTATAGGCGAAACCGGAGCAGCCGGAGGCCGTTTTTGATGAAACAAAACTCCATCTTGACTATTTCAGTCATTCCAGAACCAATGGAAGTGGTTTTAGATTATTTTGAGTACTTCTACAGCTCGAGAAGTTGATATGAAGTCGTGGACAGCCTTGGGCAAACCGTGGAGGAGAGACATTTTTGGGGATGTTGTGCTTAATGTAAGCAATTTATCAGTTGGTATTTGATGTATGATCATTATTGGATGCAGAAGTAGTGGTTTTAGGAGCAGAAACAAAAATATGAGGGAGTTTGTGCCATTTAGAAGCTCAGAGAAGCTTAGTGCACCGACAGAAGGATGTGTGTCCATGGAATCCTAAAGCTGTTTACAGGAATTGGACAGCCATTAAAGGGATTTAAAATGGTATTCTCAGCCCTTTGAATCATTCTTGTATTCATTGTGGTTAATTTTGGAGCTTTTAAAAGAATTTGATTACCTTAATCCCAAAGAGTCTAGTCATGTTGACGAAGCTCAAAGGAGATGTAGCCCAAGAGTTGGGGTGAACTCCTATATTATATTGCTGTTGTGTTTTGTTATTCTATGGCTGAATTATGTTGCTGATATACATGTTAAGTTTCAGCAAAAACAAATAAACTTAAAACACATAAACAGAAGAAAAGACATACACCTCTTCCAAGCAAAATTTTTTCATAATGTCAAGTTTGAGTAAGGTCATTTTAATTAAGTCTGAGTGTTTACTTCTATTATTTCTTTAGGCAGAGTCTGTAAGAGGGCCAGGTAGCTTCTGGATTCATCCTTTCTTTGAAAGGTGACATATCCGGTAAATGCCCCTACAGTCTATCTCTATATTAGAAATAAGAAGTTCTCACATTTTCAGATTTAAAATTTGGAGTATTTGCACTCATTTACATAAATGAAAATGGATACCTTGCACCCTTTTCAAGTACCTTCCATTTTTAGATCACTTTCCCTGCCTTATAGGCCTGAATAGACACATTGTTGAAACTGGAGGAGGAAAGGCTAAAAACTCGGGAAAAATTCATCATCCACCAAAGTCAGATCAAATGATGGTTCGATAAGAAGTTCGCTAGAAATAAGGTTTTCGAAATAGGTGACCTTGTCCTCAAGTGGGACAAAGCTCACGAAGATAAAGGAAAGCATTCCAAATTCCAAGCCCTATGGACAGGTCCTTTTCAAATCAAAGAAAAGGTTGGTTCACACACTTACAGATTGCAGACCTTAGAAGGAAAGATTGAGGTCCTCTTGGTGAACGGGCATGACCTCAAACATTACTTCAATTGACAGCCCTAAGGGGCCATCACCACACCCTGTAGCATAGTTTGTTGTTTTATTTTTTGTTTTTGTTTTCCGTTATGTCTTGTCCCATAATAAATCGCTTGTTTCAATAAGCTCTTAGTAAAATTGTCCTTTTAGAGCCCAAAGATACAGGGGAGATGTAGAAGTTACTCAATTGGAATGTTGTGCCTGGATCTGTGTCGATGAAGAATCGCTCCTAGAATGAAAAATGGCAAAAGCTTGCCTGTGATAGGCACCCAAAGGGGAAAACATGACCAAGTCTTAGGTACCAAGTGTAGGTAGCTCACCTAGTATGCTGGCTCAAGGGGTGTCTGTGTAAAAATAAGTTGGTGAAATCAGTGACTAGGTTGAAAGGGAATGGAGCTAACTTCGGGTGATGCAAGGATATCCGGGAAAACCTAAGAGTCCTCATATAGACCACGAGCAACCTCTCTTGCAAGCAAAATAAGTCGGGATCCCTCATTCGCCAAGGCAATACTTGCCACAATCAAATAAGTGCCCCGAGCACAACTAAATAAGTGCCTTGAGCACATTCAAATAAGTGTATTTAGCACACCAATAAAGGGTAAAGGATTTACAAAGGCTTCCTGCACATAGAGGTGATGCAACGACTCTGTCGGGGTACTGACCAGGCTCGCTGGTAGTGGAGCAACATCTGTGACTCCTAGGCAATGACTCCGACGACACCATCAGGTTCACTGGCAATGGAGCAACATGATGAGAATGAAATAACTATACCGGATCCTAGAAATCCTCTAATTACTCCAACCCTTTCGATCTGGTTTCTAGAAATGAAGACACGGTGGACTGGCACCCCGGGCAGGCAAATAAGTGAAGCAACCAAGCAAGGTCCAAAAGACAGAGGTTGTGGAACTCTCAGGGTGAAAGCAACAGCCTACTATGCCCTCCCCATCCCCCAAAAATATGAATCATCAGTAGAGATCCTGGATTCTACCAGTGAATCGCCATTTGTTGTAGCCACTACAACACCCTCCAAAATTTTTCCCTTTTCAAAATTTTCAGCCCCTAAACTTGGGAAAATAGAGTCTAGCTTGAGTCCATTTTTTAAAAGGTAATATCAAGTCACTAAGTCATAGAAATTGTTATCATATCTCATTTGTGACCTTGCAACCTAGCAACCTCATGACCCCTAGGTCGCCGGGTCGCAGAGTCGCATAGTCACAATCTTGGTTAGCTAAGACAATTCACAACCCTGCGACCTAGCGACCCCCTCAGGTCGCGAGGTCGCAGAGTCGCTAGGTCACATATCCCATCATCTCAACACATTTGAGACCTTGTGATCCTCATTTATTTCCCATACGTGCAACCCCTTTATATATATATAAGGGTTGCATAGGTTGCATTTCACCTGCGCGACGGAGAAATAAAATGCTTCTGACAAGCTAGCTGGAGCGCGTTTTTTCCAGGTAAGTTCCCTAATGCTCCTACTGCTTCTTTTTGGACTGGTTATTGCCCCATTTTCCCCTCACCTTAGCCTCTTAAATCCTCAACCCAACTTCTGTTGTCTTCTATATATCCTGTTAATGTAGTCTGCCTCTCCCATAGCTTAATATCTTTGTGTGCTTCCTCCGGAAGCCTCCCTTGCTTCAGCCCATCCATGTTCCCCTTCTAGCCCTTCCAATAAGGAACTAAATGCTACTTCCCCCTTGATGTGTCACCCTACTTCCCTTTGGAATGAAAGACAACATGGATTTCTCCACCCCCGCCTAAACCCTTTGCCAAGCCCTAGTGCGACCCACGAACCCGCGACCTAGGTCGCTAAGTCGCGGGGTCGCTAGGTCGCATCTTACGAACAAATCTAGAGTAACATGACTTCGTGACTAAGTGAACTTGTGACCTAGTTGCAGGTCGCTAAGTTGCCAAGGTTGAAATTATAGCGACTCAGCGACTCAACAACCTAGTCGCAAGTTGCCAGGTCACTAAGTCGCCCTTTTGTTAAAATTTATACCAACGCGACCTAGTGACCCATCAAACCAGTCGCAAGATCGCTAGGTCGCAAGCTTTCCCATCTCCTTGACAATATTTGAGCAGAGGTAGGAGCAGCCCAAATATTTATAAATATGACATCTATCTGATCGTGGGTTTGCTTTATGAACATGCCAGGGAACATCGAAGCCGAGTTAGAGTGCGTATCTATCTCGTTGGCCCCAAGTGATATGGGGCCTCCAGCAGTTCACAAAAGGAAAAAAAGCCCTGAGATTGAAATCTCAAAGGAGGAAATACATTTTTCTCCTCCCCCTATATATGGAGACACAGCCCGCACTTTTGGCAAAGGGGACATTATGAGAGGGTACTAGATTTACAAAGAGTTTACAAAGCCTGATTTTCCGGAGGACCTCCCAGACCGACATATATACATTCAGGTTAAGAGATCCAAGTTCCACTACGCGGGAGCCCACCCGCCTGTATTCCCATGTGTAGAACTGATCAAGTGGATCCTGTAAAGAGTTGACCCCAAAAGCTGGGTTATTCGGGATCATACCGAGAAGTTATTCACGAACTTGAAAGGAAAAGATGTCGAAGTCTATTATGCACTGCCTACCTAGGAGCAGACCTTCAGTGAGGAATGGGCCATTACTCATGCAGTTCCCATGCCTAAGAATTTGAAAGGATGGTGGGAAGAACCAAAAAATTTCCGGGTCAAGAAGGACTAAGAATATCAGACAGTAGGTCTCAGGAAGGTTTACAAATTCGTAACTACGATGCTATGTAGGATGTATGGCCACCTAGATGCAACCTTTTTTAGTGGAGCTTGGGTCTCCCTAATGTACGCCATCACTGTGTATGGTACTTATTTCAACGGGGCGAACATGATATTAGTGGCCCTCATATCGAACATATCTGCGGCACTAGCACCTGATGAAGGTGATGCGTCGGAATTTTACATGGCATCTTACCTCCTGGATACAATGTGTGCGAGGTGCCATTTTGAGAGGTGGTCACACAACTGGGAACAAAAACATGGTGGTCCAATTCACAAATATATAATGGTGTTTTGGGATTCCAGGTATAAGCAAGACATCGAGTCAATCACACGTAGCTTCATCCCCACCCTCTACAGGAAAGTATTTGGAACAGATGCTTCATGTATGTCTTGGCAAGCTATGGAGAAGATAACCCAAGTAGCCCACTAGTTCCTTGACACAGATGGCACTTTTGTCCGACTTTTCGGGTCGCTCAAGGCTCCTCATGCACTGCCCTAGTTCGTAACCGACAAACTCCTCCTCCAAGAAACATGTTACCAGATGTCAAGAGGGTTTTCAAAAGTCCTAACTAAGGGCAAGAAAAAGCCATGGCCCACTCTACCACTCACTATCGGCGCATACATGGTGAATTATTTCAGGGAGGTAGAGGCATAAGCCGAGCTAGTCAGAGGGTTTTGTCTACCCCCCTTAGCACACCGAAAATATGACCCTGAGAGAATCTTCCCCGCCCACTGAAAACGAGCCAAATTCAAATGGAGTTGTCGGCATACTGAGTGGCCTACTAAAGACAGAGTCAAGAACTGGTATAATAAAGATAGAAAGGCCGCTCCAGAGGAATCAACTGGTCAGGAAGGTCAGGATGATCAGACTTTAGAAGAAAGGATCCATACTCTAGGATGAGCATCATCATCTAAAGCCAAGAAGCCAAGGACCGGTACGGGTCATGATATTTCTACATCATCAGCCAAAAAGCCATGGCCCACTCTGCCACTCACTATCGACGCATACACGGTGAAGGATTTCAGGGAGGTAGAGGAAGACGTTGAGCTAGTCAGAGGGTTTTTTCTACCCCCCTTAGCACACCGAACATATGACCATGAGAGAATCATCCCCACCCACTGTAAACGGGCCAAATTCAAATGGAGTTACCAGGATAATGAGTGCCCTGCTGAAGATAGAGTCAAGAAATGGTATAAAAAATACAGAAAGGTTGCTCCAGAGGAATCAACTGGTTAGGAACGTCAAGATGATCAAAATTTTGAAAAAAGGATCCATACGCTAGGAGGAGCATCATCATCTAAAGCCAAGAAGCCAAGGAACGGTACGGGTCATGATATTTCTGCCCAACAAAAGTAAAAGGAGGCTAAATCTCAACAAGAAGTTGAGGAGAAGGAAAAGGAAGAAAAGGATAAGAGGAAGAAACAAATGAAGGAAGAACAAAGAAAGAAGTGAGCGGAAGAAACCCGCAATAAAAGGGAAGAAGAACAATGGAAGAAAGAAGAGCAAGATAAAGCAGAAGCTGAGTGCCACCTGAAAGAAGAACAAGAAAAGGCAGAAGCTGAGTGCCAGCTGAAGGAAGAACAGGATAGAGTGGAAGCGGAACAAAAGAGGAAGGAGGAAGAAAGTAAAAAGTCAAGGGAGGAGTCCTCCAAAGAAGCCGAAGGCATTAAAACACCCCCTCCTGAAACAGATATTCAGACAAAGATACCTCCCATCGAAATGCTCTAGACAAGTCCTGTAACCATTGCGCATTTCAATCTCTCAGAATTGGGTACCGTCAAGGGTCAAGATGAGGAAGTGTTTGACTTGATAAGACTCACCTATGATCAATTTACACACAAGATCAGGCAGGAGAAAAGAAGGTGCTTAGCACGAAACCCCGCTACACCCCTCACAGCCACCACAGAGAAGGATATCGTTCTGAATAACAGGACCAATCCTGTTATGATCATGTCAGCTGGTACTACTTTCACAACAACTACCGAAGAAAATGTAAGTAGAATGAGTAGGGAAATTCATTTCCTGCAGAATAGATTACAAGAATCTAAACAAAAGACGACCAGATCGGAACTGGAAAACAAGGTGTTGCAAGAAGAAGTGCAATAGCTTCAGGTTAGGAATGCCCCTCCTGATGAAGTAACACTCACTATTCAGGGAGAGCTGGTGTATGAAGAGATTTTCACAATAAAACAGAATGTCGCGCCATTACTAAAAGCATAGGCTAAAACCAAGAAGAGGAACACATAGCTTAAGGAAGCCTCTACTGCCTTGGACATAATACTGGAATGGTCTAACATGTATCCACAAGCTCTGGACACCTTGCCCATAAAATATTGGATCAATGCCCAAAATGACAAGGTTCAAATTTGGATCAAGGTACAATCCAAAGAGAAGCTGATCAAGGATTTGGAGAAGGTAATGTATGCATACAAGCATCTGATCGACAGCATCGACTCAATGGCCGAATTACAACACATTCCATATATGGGTGCATTGAGCGAGGAGAAAACATGGGAAGAAGTCACCAAAGATATTCAAGCATTCTTGCAACCCATAAGGCAAGCAACAACCTCTTAGGATCTACAGGCATCATAGGAGAACCTGATTCAATTCTTCGTGACACCAGTCTGAATCTATTCCAAGCTGGCTTCCCTATCGAACCAGATCATGATCAAGAGGGGCACTCTGATTCCAAATGCTCTTGATTGCCTTCATAGGTTAAGAGAAGATACACCTCAGGTCTCCCCAGTGGCCGTAGACTATCAGGCATGGCGAACCTACCTCCAAGAGCAGCAACAAGTAAATGTCCCTGATCTCAAAATCACCCAGTTGGTCCAATGACCAAGTCACATTTTGCAGCAAACAGAGGAGGTTGCAGGTCACAATAGCCAGGGAGTCGCAGGTCGCAGTTGAAGCCAAGGTCACAGGTCACAACATCCATTGAGTCGCAGGGCATGCCAATGGTCAGGAAGGTGAAAAGTCAGTGATAATCAAAAGGCAATTTCGTTCTATAAATACTTCCTTTGGGAAATTGTAAAAGACCTTTTTTTTGGGGACTCCAAAGGAGAAAAGATAATTGTATAGCAAGGAATACACCTTTTCAGAATGAATACAAGCACTTGTTTTGATTCCACTTTTGGATCTGATGAGGACTAATGTGTTAACACTATGAGTATTTTGTCTTATGTATCTGATATCTTTGTGATTAAATAATCTGCGCTTTCTGCTTACATCATTTATACATTGTAGCTATCTAACATGTGTTAATGATGTTAAGTTGCTTTCCTAGGAAATGTTAACAACTCCATTGCTAACATTTATCTTATTTCTGAAATCGCTTAAGGAAGTGAAGGGTGCTCTACCACACAGAGTTGTTTCTCCTGTGGTTGGAACAAATTTTACAGGCATGACCCTAATGGCATGCTGCTAACAAAATTTCCTTCGCTCACATGCTTTAACTTATCTTTCTATTCGTAGTGTTTTATATTCATTAAGAATCATCAATAATTTTCCTTGTACCATCCGAATAATCGTGTGTTCATTGGTTTGCAGGGCTTGTTTGTGCCCGAGAGAAAGGAACATTCAGTGGTAGCCGAACCCACACCCTGGACGGAATCCCTATCACAAACTATTTAGACTCTAATTGGGGCTTTATAATGGGGAGGTCCCCTACTATTGTCCAGACAATTTTTCCCATCAACATTGTGAAAACCCATAAAGGGATAAAAACAAAAATCCCCTTGATTTTTTTTCTTGCACCCACTACGAGGAAGCACCAACTCCCTCATTTTTAGACATTGTATTAGCTTATAAGAATCACTAACTCCTTGATTTTACAAGCACCAACTTGCGGGAGGCATCAACCCCAGAGTTATTCTTTAAACAACCACATAGATGGAAACACCAACTTCCTTATTGTGTAGAAACCAACTTGTTAATCCTACAAACAACTGTTTTATAGGATTTTTAGAATGTATCTGCATGTGTCTTGTTTACCTTTGCTAATATTAGTTATGGCTCTCACTCAATCTAATACATAGATTCAATCAGCTCTCGTCATGTTGTTCTCATTAGCATCCTTCTCTCTACCTTTCACACTCATCTCTCTACCTACTCTTTGCTTTAAACACATATATTAGCAACTAGCTCTCGACTCTATGGTGCACTCTCTCATTGCACAACAGCTTACTGATGCAGGGGTAACCCCGCTTCACCCACATTCCCAGTTGCTTTGATTTCAACCTCTGTCTGTGTGTAAATGCATCCAATTTCTCATGTCCAATCCTCTTCACAATCCGGCAGTCTAACAAAATTTCTTTATTCTTCGCTGGTAATTCAAACAAGTCTAGTCATTGTTAATATCTCAATTCAGAGAATTGTGATATTAATTCAACACTCCTCTAAAGCTATAACCCGACAACCCATCTTCTGCATAACTCTGTGTAACTAACACTAGGCGTATATGTATTAAGTTACCTTTATTCTATGCTCAATATCAATACATATATCAACCCTTGGTCTTTTAACTGCGTGCCTGGATCATGGTGCATATTCAAACATTATACGTAATATATCTATGTCTATATTATGACGTCCTTCGACTATTGGAACGTTACCACGAAGTCCAACAATAATCAGTATTAATTCGCAACCTTAATCAACACTTTAATATCTTCCACTGGGCCTTGTATTAAGGTTAATAAACCGAATTCGTTACACATATCTCCGCCTTTATATAAATAGTTCAACACTTTATAAACAATTTACCTTATAATAAACCCGTGGCTCTGGGCCCCACTTCTACGGTCGATAGACCAATCAAGCGCATGCACCGTACCTCTTTTATCATCCGCGCACCTTGATTATCGTTCATGCACCTACGGCAAGCGACCACCGTCCGATGTCCCTTCTCCAGATCAACGACTTGTATGGATTTCGCTCGGCATCCAACGTCGGTCTTTAACGCGTGATGGCGCACTTTAAGTGGTGGTATTGGAACAGTAGCCTAGCCACGTGTCAAATGGTCTATGGAATCGCTACGAATTCTTCAATACCACTTTCCGTATAATGGTGGTGCAATGGATACCACCATTCGTTTTAAACCGCTGTTACTGTTCACTGGTCATAGTTCCAATTCTCCCTACGCTCCAGGTTCCGTCATATAGTTCTCTATCCTCAGGTTTCCATTCCTTTCTTACAGGTTCCGTTTTCAACTCACTTCCATGCACAACCTCAGTTCGTGGTTCCAATACGCTCAACGATGTTATTCGACTGTTATCCTTATAATAGATCTCCGTTATAGTTAAATCTCATTCACAGTAACCAGACTCAGCTCCATTTCACAAAATCATTCCTCAAGAACTCAGCTCCATTCGTCGGCTCCCCACACGACTGTAGGATCGCTCTTCCGCGCTATGATCTCAACGCTGTATTTCTTCACAATTCAACTTCGTTCTTCGTTATACAGTGCTCGTCCGATGAAAACCAATATCGCTTCTGCGTGAGTTAAACCATGCCTCTGTTGGGGCATACACTCACGGTTCTATCACTTCCCTGTCGACAGTGTCGACAGTATTTACATCAATTCCACTAATTGTATACAGAGCACCATTAATCCCATCACAGGGTTCTCAATTATCACGGATTCAGATTATTCTCCGCCAGGATGCATGCATATATTCAGACAGAACTTATTTATGCAAAAAAGATATACATTCACACATAAACTAAATCCACAAGGAACAAACATACTGAAACATTTCTTATTTACACAATGGATTGACATACAATTACTGGTTGGCCAGATCTTCAATTTGATGGCCTTCTTCCTTTCCTATGCAGCTTTCTGCAGGTACAAGTGTAGGCTTGTGTAGCCCTTCCTGTGCAGGTCTCCCTTTGACTCTGTCACAGAGGTTTTATTTTATACAATTACAATGAATCGCTTCAGATTCCTTGATGACTCACAAACCCTTCAATTCATACAGTTACTAACGCTATGACATATTGAAATGGACTATCGCTTCCTATGCCCACTAATCATTCAGGAAGTTACAATATTTTCCTTTCTAATTAATTAAAATAACTCAACTATAGATATTTACATGGGGAAAATAAACATGAGACCCCCCTCTAATGTTTATTTATGTACAAAAGTGTTTCGGGTCTAATGCTCCTGCATCAGACTCCCCAGGTTCAAATGATTCATGATCTCCTGATCATGTGCTTTATCTTTATCTGCCTGGATCCCATACTCTGTTCTGTAACTGGTTATTTGTTGCAGCATTCTTCTTTCGCCTTCCTCCCGGCTTCCATACCTTGTGTTGTAGCCTTCCACTTGCTATGCCCTCACAGTCAATGACTATCTCTTTCTTGCTGCTACTAATTCCCTGCTTCTTCGCTGCTGTCCTTTTCTGAGGCATCTTCTGCATCAGTCTCCTTACAAATTCAATCTCTTTGTCTAATCTTTCCTCTGACTACAAGATTCTTGTTTCTGTTTGCTGCATTCTCATCTCTTCAGTTTTTTCTGCTACCCAATCATCCATGTCCTCTCTACAACAGTAAAACTTATGCTCCTCTGCTAGCAACACTTCAGCTTGTTGCTTCAACACTCTCTCTAGCAACACTCCAAGCTGCTACTCTATCATTTCACCTCCTTTTCTGAATATATTCAACAAAAATTCTTGCCATTCCTTTGGCCAAACAAATCTTCTCCATGCTACAACTCAAGTTCAGTATCTTCTTCTTCTGTCTTGGCAATCTTCAACAATTTCCTTCCTTCTTCTTGATTGATTCCAGCAGTCAAATCAAGTCCTCTAGCCACTGTACCTTCATCTTCTGTCAGAGTGAAACTCTGATTCTCCACTGCTATAGCAGCCCCGACAGTCTGCCATACAGTCTTCTCTTCAATCTTCTCTGGGCTATTCGAACAAGCCAATTCTTCTCTGCTACCAACAACAACAATCTTTTCCTGCACATGAGACATGGCTGTCTCATCTTCATTCAGCTGCTCATCCTCACTCTGCAACAACTCTTCTTCTTCTAAGACAACTCCAAGTGATGGATTTTCTTCTGCTTTGCCTGTCAACACAGCCACTCCATCAGTTCCAAAACCCCAATACCCAATGGTCCCTACTGACGATTCAATTAGCAATTCTTTTCTATCTTCATCCCATTGTGTCTTCACATTCTGTAGCCCCCAATTCTGAAATTGAGGTCTTCTCTCTTGTAAGGAATCCTGCTGATTCAGCATACTCTCCAGCAGCTCAAATTCTCCATTCCATGGTTTAATGTCTTCCACATAATTCTCCTTCTCTTTCAATTGACTGCCCCATGCTGTCAACTCATCTCCCTCATCAACAGGATCTGCATTCATCAAACATTTGTTAAAACAAAATTCACAAGGCCTCAAAGCCTTTCCTTCTTCTGTCAGCACCTCGGTATGCTGTCCCAACTTTCCTTTCTTCTCGATCAACTCATCAGAATGATGATTCCAAAGATTCAAACATTTCTTGAGACTATCGGCCAGTCTCTCTTCTGCATCATCCTCAGCAAGGATGTCTTTCTGCTCTAGTTCACAAGAAGGAACTTTCTCATCTTTAGTCATCTTTGTCCTTACCATCTGAACACCTTCTCTCTATGGTTCTATCCTCTGCTCATGCCACAATCTTGGCATCTCACCACAATCTTCTCTATCTTCTGCTGTCACTATCTCCTCAGCCTTCATCAGAATGAAATCCTGATTTCCCATTTCTGCAAAGACTCCAGCTACCTGTCCATCATTCTCCACATGGCCATTTATCAAAAGAAGCCTGTCATTATCAGCATTAGTGACAAATTCATCATCATCAACCCTATTGAAACAATCTCTTCTATCAAATAAGGAATTAATGAACTCCTTTTGCTGCAATAGTTCAATCTGTTCTTCATCTG
Organism: Pinus albicaulis; assembly: GCA_034641835.2. NCBI lineage: Eukaryota > Viridiplantae > Streptophyta > Pinopsida > Pinales > Pinaceae > Pinus > Pinus albicaulis. The sequence continues at coordinate 838,357,997 of CM076580.1, read as the reverse complement.
AAAGATATTCATCATATCTTGCTTGGCAATAGTCAGCTTTAATCATCACAGTTCCATCATGTGAACTGCCTTCATTAACACTTGTATTCACACACAACTCGTCAGTTGTAAAAACATAAGACCTCAAGGTTTCAATTGGTGATTTGGTCACCAAATCTTTCTGCTATTCCAAGTCTTCCATTTTCTCCAGAGATCCTTCAATGGTCTCTTCTTCAGAGTCCTCAAGCTATTCAACCTCTAGCTTCCGGCCAATATCACAAACTAAAGCTCTTCTGCTTCCAATATGTTGGAAAGAAGAATATTTCTCCAACTGTGCATGGACATCCTCAAAACATGTAGCTGCTCCATTTTCTTCCTTAGTGACAACATCAGCAGTTTGTTCTTTCTCACCTGTTGTTCCTACAATCATACAAAATATGTCAGATGTAAGGCCCTTGGACCCCTTGGTCCCACTTGAAGCTTCAGTCTCCAAGTCTTTCTCCAGATACTCAATTACTCTGAGTATTTCTTTCTTTTTCCGAGCATTCATCATCTGCTCCTTCTTCCTTAGTAGCCTCTGCCACTTTATCTTCTTCTTCATGAGCCAACCAACTCTCTGGCTTTCTTCTATCCATCTCTTCAATTCATTAAACTCTTCTCTGATTTCAGCTAATTCTTTCTGCCATTCTTCATCTGTGGATTTCTTCTTCCTCATGCCATTTTCTTTGGCATCTTCACTTACTCTTCTACTGTGGTTTCTCTCAGAACCTCTGCAATCTCTGTAGTCTCTGTTATGGCCCTCAGTAGCCATTCTCTTCTCTAGGAGTTCTTCACTCACAAGCTGCACTAAGCCTCTGTAACAGCAAGCTCTCTTGCTGCAACTTACCTCACCGAGCTTCTCTCTTGAGCTCCGGCTTTTGGCAAGTACTGGTCCCCTCTCTTTGGAACCTTCTGAGCACTCTCTCTGCTCTCTAGGCTTCACTCTGCAACTTTCTCAAGAACACCCCTTTTCTTCTTTCATCCAACCTCAGTTGGGAATTATTTCAGGTTCTGCCACACTCTTTATGCACTCAGAATCCCTTGCTAGATTCTTCTATCACTACTCTCAAAGCTTGTGATCTACTTCTGCTGAGATGTCTTCCATTGTCTGCAATCTATATTTTGAAAACAATACCTTCCAACCAGAGTTCAAATAAGGCTCATCTTCTCTCGAGAACACTACAAATGTCCTCCTTAACCAACCTCTAGCTGAATACCAGGCTCACTCTCTTACCTCTCAAGATCCCTGAATGATCTTGCTTCTTTTCTCTTCTTTTCACCTGCACTGCATCTACCTGCTGCAATCTTCTGTCTCAAATCTAGATTCTTCTCATCTGAAGACCTTCACTGTATGTCAAATCAAATCTGCAGTTTCTGTTAAACAGATTCAAACATCAACTATTTTTTCCTATTCAGTACATGTGCATTTTCAAAACAAACTTTTCAACGAGCTAATTAAATTCTAGCTTTGATACCACTTTGATGCAGGGGTAACCCCGCTTCACCCACATTCCCAGTTGCTTTGATTTAAACCTCTGTCTGTGTGTAAATGCATCCAATTTCTCATGTCCAATCCTCTTCACAATCCGGCAGTCTAACAACATTTCTTTATTCTTCGCTGGTAATTCAAACAAGTCTGATCATTGTTAATATCTCAATTCAGAGAATTGAGATATTAATTCAACACTCCTCTGAAGCTATAACCCGACAGCCCATCTTCTGCATAACTCTGTGTAACTAACACTAGGCGTATATGTATTAAGTTACCCTTATTCTACGCTCAATATCAATACATATATCAACCCTTGGTCTTTTAACTGCGTGCCTAGATCACGGTGCATATTCAAACATTATACGTAATATATCTATGTCTATATTACGACGTCCTTCAACTATTGGAACGTTACCACGAAGTCCAACAATAATCGGTATTAATTCGCAACCTTAATCAACACTTTAATATCTTCCACCGGGCCTTGTATTAAGGTTAATAAACCAAATTCGTTACACATATCTCCACATTTATATAAATAGTTCAACACTTTATAAACAATTGACCTTATAATAAACCCGTGGCTCTGGGCCCCACTTTTACGGTCGATAGACCAATCAAGCGCATGCACCGTACCTCTGTTATCGTCCACGCACCTTGATTGTCGTTCGTGCACCTACGGCAAGCGAACACCGTCCGATGTCCCTTCTCCAGATCAACGACCCGTGTGCATTTCACTCGGCATCCAACGTTGGTCTTTAACGCGCGATGGCACACTTTAAGTGGTGGTATTGGAACAGTAGCCTAGCCACGTGTCAAATGGTCTATGTAATCGCTATGAATTCTTCAATACCACTTTCCGTATAATGGTGGTGTGATGGATACCACCATTCGTTTTAAACCGCTGTTACTGTTCACTGGTCATAGTTCCAATTCTCCCTACGCTCCAGGTTCCGTCATATAGTTCTCTGTCCTCAGGTTTCCATTCCTTTCTTACAGGTTCCGTTTTCAACTCACTTCCATGTACAACCTCGGTTTGTGGTTCCAATACGCTCAACGATGTTATTCGAATGTTATCCTTATAATAGATCTCCGTTATAGTTAAAGCTCATTCACAGCAACCGGACTCTGATCCATTTCACAAAATCGTTCCTCAAGAACTCAGCTCCATTCGCCGGCTTCCCACACGACTATAGGATTGCTCTTCCCCGCTACGATCTCAACGCTGTATTTCTTCACAATTCAACTTCGTTCTTCGTTATACAGTGCTCGTCTGATGAACACCAATATCGCTTCTGCGTGAGTTAAACCATGCCTCTGTTGGGGCATACACTCATGGTTCTATCACTTCCCTGTCGACAGTGTCAACAATATTTACATCGATTCCACTAAATGTATACAGAGCACCATTAATCCCATCACAAGGTTCTCAATTATCACGGATTCAGATTATTCTCCGCCAGGATGCATGCATATATTCACAAAGAACTTATTTACGCAAAACAGATATACATTCACACATAAACTAAATCCACAAGGCACAAACATACTGAAACATTTCTTATTTACACAATGGATTGACATACAATTATTGGCTGGCCAGATCTTCAATCTGATGGCCTTCTTCCTTTCCTATGCAGCTTTCTGCAGGTACAGGTGCAGGCTTGTGTAGCCCTTCCTGTGTAGGTCTCCCTCTGACTCTGTCACAGAGGTTTTCTTTTATACAATTACAATGAATTGCTTCAAATTCCTTGATGACTCACAAACCCTTCAATTCATACAGTTACTAACGCTATGACAGACTGAAACGGACTATCGCTTCCTATGCCCACTAATCATTCAGGCAGTTACAATATTTTCCTTTCTGATTAATTAAAATAACTCAACTATAGATATTTACATGGGGAAAATAAACATGAGACCCCCCTCTAATGTTTATTTATGTACAAAAGTGCTTCGGGTCTAATGCTCCTGCATCACTTACACTCAATCTCAGTATGAACACTCCTCGGGAGAAGACATGCTCTTGCTACAAACTCGTCACTCTTGTAGCTCTCAATCTCTTGATCTTTAACATGCAAGACAACTTCTTCTTCACAATGGTTGACCCTTTTATAGCTTCCATATTCAAATGAATTCTCTCTAACCGATGTAATGCATAGCTGCAATTTTCTTTCTATTGGGTTCAACTACTCTCAATTATCGTTTCAGCTTCCCTCTTAGGAAATATATTTTATAACTCCTTTGTTGTTGTTTTTATCTTAACTGAAAGATACACACTACTCGAGAATAGTTGCTTCACTTAATTATTATATTTGATTGAATGTAATTCATAAGTTCTTCTTCAGTTTGAGGACGAAATTTTCTCCACTCTAATTATAGTCTGTTTTTATTCTCCACTCACATTTTTTCCTAGGTTTTGAATGTAAAGTGGCTCACACGGATCTCTTTCAACTTCCATTTCCTTTTGAAGTTCCTCTATCCTATATTACAATTGTGCCATTTCTCACTCTCATTATTATGCTTGATCTCTCATGAGAAGTTATGAATCACTTCTTGTACATAATCAAATCTATTGAACTCGCAATTCATTCCATGTTTAGCCATGCAGTTGTCTCCTTTAATTTTTGTAATGAAAACCTGATGCCAAACCCTCAATTGTACATGTTGCTTAAGCCTTAGTTCCTTTTTCTCGATATTGCACTGCATAAAAATCAAAATTTACAGCTAAGAACTTACTTTCATATACAATCTCTTATGTTCTATAATTTTCTGCTAATCACTTATGTCTTTTTTCTTGGATGTCATATGTCCTGTGGCCATAACTATGGGCTTATCATGCCTTGACCAATTCCATTTTCATCCCAGAACTTCTCGTGGCATGAAATATCTATCGAATGATTGTTTTGGGAGTGAATTCCTATCTCCTGGTACCTATCTCATGGGACCATGCCTTGTTGGTTCTTCACCTCTTGCTCCAGGGCACGAAATTTCCATCGAATGATTGTGACAATGAGGATTATTATCTCCCAGCTCCTATCAATTGTAGGACTTCTGCTACGTTGCACCTTTTACTTCCATCCCAGGGCACAATGACATGTACATGTGTCATCCATCCTAAGCTTTAAAATGTAATCAACCTTCTTTGATACTTGAACATTTTTCATTAACACATGAAATCATTCACCAACATGACCCTTTGGTGCATAATTCGAGGACATGCCACGTTTCATCCTGATTTGGAACACTTGGCCACCTGAAAACTCCAAATCAACATGCCACATGTCACTCTCCGAAGGTTCCATGTCATCATTATCCTAACATCATTGCCATTTTAGTTGCCACATCATCGTGGTCAACCAATAGAATTTTGTTATCTGTCGTCCTATTATTGGTCCACGTTGTCAACTTGCTACCACATCATTGGCTAGATAATCATCATTAGCCAATAGGAGAATGTTATGTGTCTCTTTTTCCACATGTCTCCTATGTGGAAGAGGGGTCATGGGCTTGCGTTTTTGGAAATTAATAATTTTATATGAAAAGGATATCGAGATTTGAATTTATGCTAAGTGATGTGTTGGGAAAATATTTGTCTCCTGATCTTTGTCTTATGGTTTACCCATTACCATAAAAGTCCCTCCATCAATGATCCTAGGGCATCAATTCATTGTTATGTGTTGGACATAACTTCATTCCCTGGCTTCATCACCACAGATCCTTCCACTTGTTTCCTATAGGGATGACCTTCTGGGGCGGGGAACATGAAATATTCACGTGTTCTAATGGGAAATTCTCCAGCCCCCGGGGCTGTGAACCGCAGACGCTTTCCACTTTGTCATCCGATGAAGGAATTTGGGGTGGGATGTCAAAATTCACGTCTGCTGACAAGGAAATTGTCGTCCCCCAACTCCGTTAACTATGTAGCATTCCACATTTTACTTTCTGGGATCATATTTACTTTGTGTTGGGACATAAAAATCTCCAACATCTATTATAAAAGAGTTTGTCTCTTATCTCCTATTTAACTTGTGGAACCTTGAAACCCCGGAACCCTGCCAAACTTCAAATCACCATAACTCCTCAAACATTAAGATTTTTTCAAGGTACCATATACCATTGGAAAGATATTTTTGAGGACCATCTAACCATGTATTTTGCAGGAGCATCCAATCTTATATTCTATAGACAAAACACATTCAACCAATAGGCCATTGAACCATATATCCACCATTCATAATAGTCATACCTTTTGAGCTTCATCACTTATTTTTCTACTATGATGGTCCTCAACTAATGACCACACATACAAAATTATCCCATTAAATGCCAAAAATATCTCTTGAGACAATCATCTCATCCATGCACAAAGGTTAACATCAATGCCAACATATTATTTGAACACATTAAAGTGAATGTAGTCTCATTATTATATTATTAATACATATGGACTAAGTTAGCGCATATGCATATCTTTCTCAAACACCCCTTCCTTACTTGGGACAACAACCTGACCATTAGTATTCACAAGGTGGGAATTGAGGTAATTTTAAGCCAATATTTAACAAGAATAATATTAATTTAGTACAGGATCGAATGGGTAACCTAATTCATGGTCACTTTAATTAATTGGAAAAATTTGAATTACACGTAACTTGAAATGTGTTTGGTTCTTCAATGTAATTTGAAATGGTAAGTATATTAAACATTGATTTCTAGCAAAATGATTTCAATCTTACGTTGGAATTGGAAAATGCAATTGATATTCTTTTTTTCTCATCCATGTATCTCCTTATGCAATGATATAGAAGATCAATGCAAAAAAAGGGAGTTTTGCAATCAGATCAATTTGGGGAGATTATCGTTCATAATATTTGGTATTTCCTTTAAGTGGAAGATAGATAGATTATATAAAAAATGAAGTAATTATATTGGAAATTTAAATCACATAATTAAATAAATATGATAGACATCAATTCATATGTATCAAAGGAATTGGAAGAAATTTTTTAACAATTAATGATTATGATAAATTTTCAATTTTTTATAACTACAAAAAAATTTAATGGTGTTTGTCTTTCTAAAAAACCTAACAAATTTCTTTATATAAATTTGCATATATTTTTTCACTACTCTACCAAAGAACCCTTGCTTAGTCATTGCGCATGGATTTATAGGAGCAATAGCTTTACTAAGAGTAACTAGAAGGCCTTGTGTTCATATCTCTTTAACTTCCCATATGTAGCACTCTTTCTCTTTTCTTTAGGGTTCCTTTTATTTTTCATCCTTTGAGTTTGGTATTAGATTCACAGTGCGACACTTTGTAGGTGAGTGGTAGTTGATTGAGCTAGTGTGGGGACGTTCACATTTTTAGTTGCAGCCTCATACCTTTTCATCATCTTCTATAGTCATGAGATTTACTTTCATAGCCAAAGTACTTATAATTTAGTCAATTAACATTGATTTTTATTATGAATTCATTTTAGATCACATTGAAACATGTCACAACATTAGCAATACACATTTCTCTCAATAAATTCAAATAATTACGTAAGCTCACATTATGCACTCAATTATCCATTGTGCACTAGTTGTGATCATAATGCACTAGATGATGCACAAAGTAATGGTTGAATTCATTATGTGTTACTTGGGACACAATTTAGTGGTGATCATTATGTTTTGAGGCACATAGATTAATTAAGTGGCATTAACTTAGTGGCTAACATTATAGTTTGGGGTGAATAAATTAATTGGGTAGCATAAATTCAATGGTGAGCATTACATTCCAAGGCACACAAATTAACTAGGTGACATCAGTTTAGTGGTGCACATTATGGTTTGAAGTGCATACATTAATTACATATCATCAACATATCGATGGATATTATGGTTTGAGGTGCATTGTTTTTGCTAAAGAAGCTTTAATTAACCTTTGGATCTGTCAACCATTGGTATCATCTTGTATTTATTTTACAACTTGATCAAACATAATGGTTAAGAACATGTGTTTCCTCTTAGAAAATTAGAAGTTCAAATGCATAAAACATTTCTCATTTCCCAATTCTATGAAAAACTATAATCTCATAATTAATAATTAAATAACTAAATTATTAAATAATAAAGATTAAAATTTATTAAATAATAAAAATAAAAAAATATTATGATTCGACATATTCCTGTTACGCTCCCTCATCCGCTGCTGAATTTCAGGATTACTCCCTCTATTTCTGGAAACAACTGGAGTAAAATTCTGGAAACCAACTGCAGTGATTTCCTTAATTTATGGAAACTAACTGCAGTAATTTCCTTATATTATGGAAATCAACTGCAGTTCATTAATTTCTTGTTGGGAGCTTCTAAAGTGGTCCATTACTCCCACTGCAGTTCTCTGCCATGATCAGTGGAGCATTTGACACATAGCCAACAAAAGCTTGATGGAAGCTGGGCTATATAGTTTTCTGTTTGGTCCCCAAGCTCACTAATTCATTCCCTTCAGTTTTACACCATCAACCAGAATTAGCAGAGCCTGGAAGCCCTTTCAAATTTCAAATTGAAAAGCCTTCTATCTCTGGACTGCACATCATAAGTTTGTTTTCAGATTTCTGCTTGTGAAGTTTGCTTTATCGTAGAGAGAATAATGTTGTTGGTAAACCCAGAAAGCACAAGAGTGGCCGGCAAGGAATTTTTGTAGATTTTGTAATCGCTGTAGCAAAGCATTAAGAACAACGAATTGGAGCATCTTCTTGTTTTAATTGACAGCATTATTTAAATCGTTTGCTACATGTCCCAAGTATTTAATCATATTGCTGTGAAGAGAGAAATCAATCCACATAGCGGAAGGCGTTTTTACAAAGACTCAATTTCATTAGGTTGGAGAGTCACGGTGAAATTGCCAGGATTATGTATGTAGAGACTTTATTGTTTTGCGGTTTGAATATAAAGTCTCTATTATTGCAAGGGCTGTTTCATTTCTCTGAAGCTGTGAATTATTTCAAAACCGATGGCTGGAGGTATGTAATTTTACTGGACATTATAGTTTTATTTATTTTTACTGGGCATTTAAGGATTGATTTTAGTTGCTTTAAAAACATTATTAAGATTTTATTAAAGCTTACATCTCAGTAAAAATTGCTTAAATATTTTTACATTTTATATCAATTTTTTTTTACCGAGTATAAAAAATTGTTTATCCATGAGTTTTTATTTAGTAATTAAAAACTATCATTTGGTATCAGAGCCAAGTTTTACATCTCTGCCTTGGTGATTTATGAATATAATTGGATAAATGTCCTATTTTTAGATTTTCTAAATTAAATTATATATTTAGAAATATGTCTATTCTGTTTAATTTATATGCTTATAATATTTAGTTTAAATTATATGCAATTTTGGAAAATATGCTCATATTTAGTTATGCATGAATTAATTATTTGAGATTTAATTAAAACATGTTATTATCAATGAGCATATGAGATCTATGGTTAAATATTATGCATGAATATTGTAGTTTCATTCATGCAAATTTATCAGTTAATTTTTATAAATAAAAAAAAGTCTAGTGATTCATATAATTTTAATTGATTAGAGAATAGCCACAGCATCTCAAATCAAATAAAATTATATATTATGATTATTGATTAGGATCACATAAAGAATAGACATTAATTGTAATTAATTATATTAAATATAATAAATTTTATCCCACAGGAATTTTTATTATATTTAAGTAATTAATTAGGATAAAATATTCATAACTTACCCACAGGGGTTATGAATTAATAAGTTTTATCATAAAGTTTAAAAGGTTAATTGAATCTGCTTGAATTAAAAATTTAGTCCACAGACAATTTTTATGTCATTAGATTCAATTTTAAAGCATGATTTACATTGGTAAAGCATGAAATTTTATTATGTCTCAATTTTAACATAAGCGTGTGTTTTTTTAATATTATGCAGTTGTACAACCTGCAAATTTCTCTGAAATTCGTACTGATATCCCTGAACTTAAGGGAGATAACTATAAAGTCTGGAAGGAGAGAGTTCTCCTTCATTTAGGGTGGATGGACATAGATTATGCTATTAGGAAAGATGAACCACCAGCACTCACTAATACCAGCACTACAGCAGACATCGCGCTTTATGAACGATGGGAACGATCTAATCGTTTAAGCGTGATGTTCATTAAGACTAAAATTTCAGCTAGTATCCATGGTT
>CM076580.1:836758168-836989847 GCA_034641835.2 Pinus albicaulis | reverse complement strand
TTTTTGGGAGAGTGACATGGTATCTATCTGCTATGGTAACCAAACACCATCGTGGTTGCCATCAAGTCCAAAGGGGGAGATTGTTGGAAATATGATGCAGAGTGTTGTCCTTGATGGCAACCCACTGAATGAAGATGAAGACATATGACAGTTGACATGTGTTGTCCTTGATGGCAATACACTTGATGAAGTTATGCTTGACTTGATGGACTTGGTAATCGATGTAAATCTGATGTGATATGATGTTAGTTAGAAAGATGATGCTAAGTGTTGTCATTGAATGACAACTCACTTGATGAAGAAGATGGCAACTTACTTGATGAAGTTGTGATTGATAGAATATGTTCTTGATGAAGTAAATCTGATGTATCAGCAGTGTGTACAGAAGGCAGTGAAGAAAAGAAGTCAGCAAGTGCTAAATCTATGTTGAAAAAGAGTATGTCTCTTTGTATACGCGGATTGGCCTAGGGGAAGTCGCATATGCACGCGGAAAATAACGTGCCAAGTCGCGTATGGGCAAAAGCGCTCAAAAAGTGCAAACCCAAGGGTAACCACCATGGTATTAACCCATTGTATTGGGTAATGATCCGCCTAATTGACCACGTCCAGGTAGTTTTGGGCTTATGGTATTGTTTTGGTCCATGGTATTAAAAAAGGGGGCTCATGGTATTGAAAAGGGTAAACCTATATAAGGAGAAGAAATTCATTGTGCAAATCAGGGGTGTGGGTGCAAGGTGTCTGAGCTTGAATGAATACTTCTCTCTGAAGTATATCTGAATGGAAAGGGTTACACTTGAATGATAGATCTGAATGTATGATGCACCAATGATGAAGAAGAGGATCTAGATCTGAATTTCTCTTGTATTTGCTAGATCTGGTTATGGAAGGCTTAGATCTGTGATGAGGCGAGCATCTAGGCGAACATCTGTCTGAAGCAAAAGGGTAGATCTGAACTGAATATCTGATCTGATGAAGTATGCTGCTCTGTAATGATTGAAGATCTATACGCTGCTTCGCCGCGGAGGAAGCGCGTATATACGCAGCTTCAGCGAAGAGAAAGCGCGTATGCGCAATAAAATATACACTGAGGTATACGCTGGTTTGTGTGGACGGAAGCGCGTATATACGCGACATCAGTGAAGTAAAAGCGCGTATGCAAACTAGGGTTTGCTAAAGCAAGGGGTATGAAATATCTGATCTGTTCTGCTATCTGATCTGTGTTGATATGTATCTGTTGATGATGTATGTTTGTGCTTAAAAGTATGGAAAGGGTTCGGTCTGGAAATATGATGAATTGTGGCATGCAAGTTGTGTTCTATTGAAGTGGTTGGATCCAGTGTGAAAATTGATGAAACGTGGTCCAAGGTGGTGCTGAAGGTTGTAGCCTTCAGTCAGGGGGTTGTAGCTCCCTTCTAGGTGAGGCTGGTAAACGAGATCAGGGGGTAGTAGCTCCCTTCCAGGAGAGGCTGGTAAACGAGTCAGGGGGTCGTAGCTCCCTTCCAGGAGAGGCTGGTAAACGAGCGCAGGTGGGTGCCTGCGTGCTGGTCAAGTCTGCGCCAGCACATATGTTGTAAGATGTTTTCTCTATAATAAAATATTGGAGGCTGAGCAACTGCAGCGGTGGTTTTCTCCCGATTTGGGTTTCCACCTAAAAATCCTGGTGTTCATGTGTGATGCTTTGTGTGATGGTTTATTCTGTTCTTACTGCACCTGTTTACTGCTTATTGAATATCTGATGAATAAATGATGGAATGGTTTAAGTGAAGATTTAATGACATATCTAAATCTCTTTGTATACGCTAGTTTCATAAAGGGGATCCGCGTATATACGCTAGTTTACTGAAGTAAAGTAGCGTATGGGTTTTAAGGAATGAAAAAGTAAAAAGATTTGATTATGCAGTAAATACTGATTCACCCCCCCCCTCTCAGTATTTTTCCCAACATTAGGTTATAGTTAAGGTCAGGGTTAAGGTTAGGTTAAGGTTAAGGTTAAGGTTAAGTTTAATGTTAAGGTTTTGGTTAAGGTTAAGGTTATAGTTAAGTTCGAGGTTAAGGTTAAGGTTATGATTAAGTTTAAGGTTAAGGTTAGGTAAAGGTTAATGCTAAAGGTAGGTTATAGTGAAGGTTAAAGTTAAGACCTGTAACCTTAAACCTTAACCTTAACGTAACATTAAACTTAACCTTATCTTAACCTTAAGCTTAATCTTAACCTAACCTAACCTTAATCTTAAATTTACCCTTAACCTTACCTTAACCATAACCTTAACCTTAAACTTTCCATTAACCTTATCTTAACCTTACCTTAACAATAACCTTAACCTTGACCTTAATGATAACCTAACCCTAACCTTGACCAAACCCTTAACATTAACCTTAACTAAACCCTTAACCTCAACCTTAATATTAACATTAACCTTAACCTTACCCTAACCATAACCTTAACCTTACCCTAACCATAACCTTAACTTTAACCCTAACCTAACCTTAACCAAACCCTTAACCTTAACCTCAACCTAACCTTAACCAAACCCTTAACCTTAACCTTATCCTTAACCTTAACCTTAACCTAAACTTAACCTTGACTTTACCCTTAATCTAACCTTAATCTAACCTTAACCTTAAATATAACCTAACCCTAACCTTGAACTTAACTTTACCCTTAACATTAACCTTAACCTTAACCTTGACCTTGACCTTAACCTTAACCTAACCTTAACCTTAACCTTATCTTACCCTTAACCTAACCTTAACCTTAACTATAACCTAACCCTAACCCTAACTTTACCTTAACATAACCTTAACCCGTTAACCTTAACCTTAACCTTCCCATAACCATAACCTTAACCTTAACCTTAACTTTAACAGGACTAAACCTGTAACCTTAACCGTAACCTAACCTTAACCTTGACCTTAACTATAACATAACCCAAACCTTGACCAAAACTAACCCTACCATAACCTTAACCTTAAGCTTAACCATAACATAACCTTTACCTTGACCTTAACTATAACCTAACCCTAACCTTGAACAAACCCTTAACGTTAACCTTAACCTTAACCTTAATCTTAACCTAAACATTTACCTAACCTTAAACTTCACATAACCCAACCTTTACCCTAACCATAACCTTAACTTTACCCTTAACCTAACCTTAACCTTAGCCTAACCTTAACCATAACATTAACGTTACCCATAACCTTAGCCTAACCGTAACCTTAACCTTAACCTGACTCTAACCTTACCCTAACCTTTACGCTATCCTTAACCTTAACTTCACCCTTAACCTAAAATTAACCTTAACCTTACCCTTAACCTTACCTTAACTATAACCTAACCCTAACCTTGACCAAACCCTTAACCTTAACCTTAAATTTTCCCTTTACCTAACCTTAACCTTAACCTTACCCTTAACCTTAACCAAACTCTTAACCTTAACCTTAACCTGAACCTTAACCCTAACCATAACCCAACCATAACCTTGACTTTACCCTTAACCTTAACTTTAACCTGACTAAACCTGTAACCTTAACCTTAACCTACTTAACCTTGACCTTAAATATAACCTAACCATAAGTCTAAGTTTAAGGTTAAGGTTAAGGTTAGGTTAAGGTTAAGGTTAAGGTTAAGGGTTTGGAAAGGTTAAGGTTAAGGTTAAGATAATGTTATGGTTAAGGAAAAGATTAAGGTTAGGTTAAGGTCAAGGTCAACGTCAAGCTTAAGGTTAAGGTCAAGGCTAAGGGTAAAGTTAAGTTCAAGTTTAGGGTTAGGTTATGGTTAAGGTTAAGGTTATGTTAACGGTAAAGTCAAGGTTAAGGTGAAGGTTAAGGTTAAGGGTTACGCCTTGACTTTACACTTAACTTAACCTTAACCTTCACTATAACCTAACCCTAACCTTGACAAAACCCTTAACCTAACCTTGACCTTAACCTTAACCTTCCCATAACCATAACCTTAACCTTGACATTAAGGGTAAGGTTTGGTCAAGGTCAGGGTTAGGTCATAGTTAAGATTAAGGTTAAGGTTAAGGTTAAGTTAAGGTTAAAGTTAAGGGTTTGTTTAAGGTTAAGGTTAAGGTTAAGGGTAAAGTTAAGTTTAAGGTTAAGGGGTTAAGGTTAGGTTAATGTAAAGTTAAGCTTAAGTTTAAGGTTAAGGGGGTAAGGTTAAGGTGAAGGTTAAGGTTAAGGTTAAGGTTAAGTTAAGGTTAAGGTTAGGTTAAGGTTAATTTAAGGGTAAATTCAAGGTTAAGGTTCAGGTTAAGGCGAAGGTTAATGTTATAGTTAAGTTAAGGTTAAGGTTAAAGTTATGGTTAAGCTTAATTAAGGTTAAGGTTAAGGTTAAGGGTAAATATAAGGTTACGGTCAAGGTTAACATTAAGGTTATTGTTAAGGTAAGGTTAAGATAAGGTTAATGGTAAGGTTAAGGTTAAGGTTAGGTTAATTTTATGGTTAAGGTAATGTTAAGGGTAAAGGTAAGGTTAAGATTAGGTTAAGGTTAAGATAAGTTTAAGGGTAAGGTTAAGGTCAAGGTTGAAGGTCAAGGGTAAGGTAAAGGTTAAGGTTAAGGTTTAGTCAAGGTTATTGTTAGGTTATGGTTAATGTTAAGGTTAGGTTAAGGGCAAAGTTAAGGTTAAGGTTAAGGTTATGGGAAGGTTAATGAGTTAAGGTTAGGTTAAGGGTAAAGTCACGGTAAAGGTTAAGGTTAAGGTTAAGGTTATGGTTATGGGAAGGTTAAAGTTAAGGTGAATGTTAAGGTTAGGTTAAGGTTAAGGTTAAGGTTAAGTTTAATGTTAAGGGTTAGGTCAAGGTTAGGGTTAGGTTATAGTTAAGGTCAAGGTTAGGTTAGGTTATAATTAAATTTAAGGTTACGGTCAAGGTCAAGGTTAAGATCAAGGTCAAGGTCAAGGTTAATGTTAGGTTAAGGGTAAGGTTAAGGTTAGGGTTAGGTTATAGTTAAGGTTATGGTTAGGGTAAGGTTAGGGTTAGGTTATTGTTAAGGTATGGGTTAGTTCAAGGTTAAGGTTAAGGTTAAGTTTTGGTTGAGGTTAAGGTTATGGTTATGGGAAGGTTAAGGTTAAGGTTAAGGTTCAGGTTAAGGTTTTGTTCAAGGTTAAGGGTTTGCTTAAGTTTAAGGTTAAGGTTAGTGTTAGGGTAAAGGTTCAAACTGTTAATCATAACCTTAACCTTACCCTTAACCTCAACCTTACTAAACCTGTAGCCTTAACCTTAACCTTAACTATAACCTAACCCTAACCCTGACCAAACCCTTAACCTTAACCTTGAACAAACCCTAAACCTGAACCTTAACCTTACTAAACCCGTAACCTTAACCTTAACCTTAGCCTTAACTATAACCTAACCCTAACCTTGACAAAAACCTTAACCTTAACCTTAACCTTAAGCTTAACCTTACACTAACCATAACTCTAACCTTAACCTTAAGATTAACCCTTAACCTTAACCTTACCCCCTCAGCCTTAACCTTAACCATAACCCTAACCTTGACCAAATTCTTAACCTTAACCTTAACCTAAACCTTTACCCTAACCTTGACCAAATTCTTAAACTTAACCTTAACCTAAACCTTTACCCTAACCTTAACCCTAATTTTAAACTTAACCTTAACCTTAACTATAACCTAACCCTAACCTTGACCAAACCCTTAACCTTAACTTTACCCTTAACCTAACCTTAGCCTTAACTATAACCTAACCCTAACCTTGACCAAACCCTTAACCTTAACATTAATCTGACTAAACCCGTAACCTTAACCTTAACATTAACCTGACTAAACCCGTAACCTTAACCTTAACCTTACCTTAACCTTAACCTTCCTTTAACCTAACTTTAACCTTAACCTTCTCCTAACCTTAATCCTAACCTTACTGTAACCTTACCCCTAACCCTAACCCTGACCAAACCCTTAACCTTAACCTTAAACTTAACCTTAACATAACCTTAACCTTAACCAAACCCTTAACCATAACCTTATCCTTACCCTTGCCCTTAACCTTCACCTTCACCTTAAACTTAACCTAACTAAACCCATAACCCTTAACCTTAACCTTACCCTTAACCTCCACCTTAACCTTAACCTTGACTTTACTCTTAACCTAACCTTAACCTTAACCTTAACCTTAACCTTATCTTACCTTTAACCTAACCTTAACCTTAACTATAACCTAACCCTCACCTTAACCAAACCTTAACCTTAACCTTAACCTGGCCTTAACCTTAACCCTAACCTTAACCCTAACCTTAACCCTAACTTTACCCTTAACCTAACCTTAACCTTAAATTTAACCTTAACATAACCTAACCTTAACCTTAACCTTAACCAAACCCTTAACCTTGACGTTAACCTTAACCGTAAACTTAACCTTACCCTGAATAAACCTGTAACTTGAACCTTAACCTAACCTTAACCTTAACCTTAACCTTAATCTCAACCTAAAGTTAAGATTATTGTTAAGGTTAAGGTTAAGGATAAGTTAAGGTTAAGGGTAAGGTTAAGGTTAAGGTTACGTGTTTATTCAAGTTAAGGTTGAGGTCAAGGTTAAGGTTAGGTTAAGGGTAAAGTTAAGGTTAAGGTGAAGGTTAATAGTAAGGATAAGGTTAAGGTTACGAGTTTACTAAGGTTAAGGTATGGTTAGGTTATCTTTAAGGTTAAGGTTAGGTTAAGGGTAAGATTAAGGTGAAGGTTAGGTTAAGGTTAAGGGTAAGGTTAAGGTTAAGATTAAAGGTTAAGGTTAATATTAGGTTAAGGTTAAAGTTAAGGTTAAGTTTAGGGTTAAGGTTAAAGTTAGGTTAAGGATAAGGTTACAGGTTTAGTTAGGTTAATGTTAAGGTTAAGTTTTTGGTCAAGGTTAGGGTTAGGTTTTATAGGTTTAGTCATGTTAAGGTTAAAGTTAAGGGTTTTGTCAAGGTTAGGTTTAAGCTATAACATTACCCTTAACACTAACCTTAACCTTAACTATAACCTAACACTAACCTTGACCAAAACCTTAACATTAACCTTAACCTTAACCTTAACTATCACCTAACCCTAACCTTAACCTTACCCTTAACTTTACCTATAACCTAAGCCTAACCTTGACCTTAATTATAACCTTAACCCTAACTTTAACCTTGACCTTACCCTAATCTTAACCTTAACCTAACCTTAACGTTGACTTTACCCTTAAACTAACCTTAACCTTAACCTTAACCTAACCTTAAACTTACCTTAACCTAACTTAACCTTAAGATTGACCTTGAACTTAACCTTAACTTTAACTTTACCCTTAACTTAACCTTAACCTTAACTATAACCTAACCCTAACCTTGACATTAAATTTACCCTTAACCTTGACCTTAACCTTAACCTTAACCTTAACCTTGAATTTACCTTAACCTAACCTTAACCTTAACCTGACTAAACTCGTAACCTTAACCTTACCCTTAACCTTAACCTGAACCTTTACCCTTAAGGTTAGGTTAAGGTTAAAGTCAAGGTTAAGGTTATTGTTATGGGAAGGTTAAGGTTACAGTTAAAGTTAAGGTTAAGGTTAAGCCTTAACCTTAACTTGACTAAACCAAAATCTTAACCTTAACCTGACTAAACCCAAACCTTAACCTTAACCTTAACTTTACCCTTAACCTAATCTTCACCTTAACCTTGACTTTAACCTTAACCTTACCATTAGCCTTCACCTTGACCTCAACCTTAACTATAACCTAACCTAACCCTAAGGTTAAGATTAAGGTTACGGGTTTAGTAAGGTTAAAGTGAAGGTTAAGGTTAGGTTAAGGCTATGGTTAAGGTTAATCTTATCCCTTAACCTTATCTTAATCCCTAACATTATCTTAACCTTAAAATAACCTTAACCTTTACCTTGACCTTGACCTTGACCTTGACCTTAACCTTAACCGTAACATTAACCTAAACCTTGACCTTAACATTAACCTTAACCCTAACCTTAACCTAACCAGAACCTTAACCTTAACCTTAACCTAACCTTATCTTACCCTTGACCTTAACTTTAACCTAAACCCTTAACCTAACCTAACCTTAACCTTAACCTTCCCATAACCGTAACCTTTACTTTACCCTTAACCTAACCTTAACCTTTAACCTTAACCAAACCGTTAACCTTAACTATAACCTAACCTTGACTGTAACCTTAACCTTAACCTTCACTATAACCTAACCTTAAGGTTAAGGTTAAGGGTAAGGTTAAGGTAAAATTTAAGGTTAGGTTATAGTTAAGGTTAAGGTTAAGGGTTTGGTCATTGTTAGGGTTAGGTTATAGTTAAGGTTAAGGTTCAGGGTTTGGTCAAGGTTAGGGTTAGGTTATAGTTAAGGTTAGGTTAAGGTTAAGTTAAGGGTAAAGTTAAGGTTAAGGTGAAGGTTAAGGTTAAGGGTTGAAGGTAAAGTCAAGGTTAAGGTTAGGGTTAGGTTAAGGTAAATTCAAGGTTAAGGTTACGATAAGGTTAAGGTTAAGGTTAAGGTGAAGGGTAAGTTAAGGTTAAGGTTAGGGTAAATTTAAAGTTTAGGTTAAGTCAAGGTTAGGTTAAAGTTAAGGTTAAGGTTAAGGTCAAGGTTAGGGTTATGTTAAGTTAAGGTTAAGGTTCAGGTCAAGGGTAAGGTTATGGTTAGGTTAAGGTTAAGGTTAAGGTTAGGTTAAGGTTAAGGTTAAGGTCTAGGTTAAGGTTAGGGTTAATGTTAAGGTTAGGTTAAGGTGAAGGTTAAGGGTTTGATCAAGGTTAACCTAACCTCAAGGTTAGGGTTAGGTTATGCGTAATGTTAAGGTTAGGTTAGGGAAAATTCAAGGTTAAGGTTAAGGTTAAGAGGAAGGTTAAGTTTAAGGTTAAGTTAAGGTTAAAGTTAATGTTATAGTTAAGGTTAAGTTTAAGGGAAAATTTAAGGTTAAGGTGAAGGTTAAGGGTAAAGTTAAAGTTAAGGTTAAGGTTAGGGTTAGGTTATAGTTAAGGTCAAGGTTAAGTTTAAGGTTAAGGTTAAGGTTAAGGGTAAAGTTAAGGTCAAGGTTTGGGATAGGTTATTGTTAAGGTTAAGGTAAGGTTAAGGGTAAAGTCAAGGTTAAGGTTAAGGTTAAGGTTAGGTTAAGGTTAAGGGTGAAGGTTAAGGATACGGGTCTTAACCTTAACCTTAACCTTACCCTTAAACTTCACTTTACCCTTAACCTAATCTTAGCCTTAACCTTGACTTTACCCTTAACGTAACCTTAACCTTGACATTATCCTTAACCTTAACCTTAACTTTACCCTTAACGTTACCCTCAAACCATAACCTAACCATAACCTTAACCTTAACCTAATGTTAACCTTACCCTTAACCTAATCTTAACCTTAACCTTGACCTTAACCTTAACCTTAACCTTAACCTAACCTTAACCTTAACATTACCCTTAGTGTAATGTTCATTTCTCAGGAATGTTAGCAATCAACAATCTATTCCAGAGATTGACTAAAGGGGCATTTATCGGATATGTCACCTTCTCAAGGAAGTGTGAGATTCGGAGGCTATCTGGCCCTTTTCAGAATATGTCTATAGAGCTTCTTGAAGAATCCCACTCAAAAGTGAGCTACAACAATATGCAAACAAATACATGAAGAGCAACTTGCTTCAATCTTAGAAAATGATAGAAGAACTCATAGCCATTGTATTTGCTCATAGCAGCAAAATAAGTGTACAAAATATTGAGGGAAAGAGCACTAAAGAGAGGGAATGATCAACCTCAAAGAACAAGTACATGAAAGCATGAAATATACTATTACATAAACTTCCCTAGCTATGACTGCGCAGTCTTATGGAGAAACTACTACATACAAATGTGAAATATGTTGATATTACAATATATCTCAAGAAATAAGGGCGAGTGTGCTCTCAACCCCTAAAAACAATTATACAATGATAATACAACAATCCTCAGGAGGATTGGCTACACTATATGCATAGAATGGAAAAATACCAAAATGCTGGAGTTGCTGGGTAGCAGTAGCAACTCATAATGAAAATAGAAGGTGATGGTAGAATCTAATCTACAATCTGAATCAATCTCCTCCAAAGGATTTCTGGAGTGCAAGGTTGATCCCAACATTAGATGAAGATGGGACTGCGTTGATGAAGATGGGAGAAAGCTTGGCCTGCTGCAAAAATCTTCAAATGAGCTCAATAACACTCCTCAATGATATCTACACTAAATGGATACTCCTTTCTCTGCAAATCAAGTCTCGGAGTGATGTGGTGGAAGCCTCCACTGCAACCCAGCAACACAATGCCTTCTTGCTGCAAGAATAATGTTCTGATGGAAGAGAATGCTTTGGCCTTGAGCCAAGATGTGGATAAAGCTAAATATCAATTCCTCAAGAGTCCTCTCATGAGGAGGAAGGAATCCTAAGCAATAATTCCCCTAGAAACTCTGCTGAACAGCAGGAGTATGCTCCTTGTCTCTCAAGACAACGAAATCAATAATCCATTCATGAGAAAAAATGGTTGACTTGCCCTCCTCTTATACAATTGTGAGCTCCCTCTCCATGGAACCCACTTCATTAGGGTTTTCCTTATCAAGGAATATTCCCTCCTTCTCTATTGCGTTGTACCACAATGTGCTTTCCACCTCATAGACTGTGCAGTTTGGCTTTGGTGAACTTGACCTAGCCACTTTGCAAAATAGCCCCTTTTCACACATGGAGGTGTGAAATCAAATACAAAAGTGATCCCTTCTCATAATATGAGGGATTTTATTGTGATTTTGATTATTCATGGGTCTCTTTACCCATTTATTCTCCTCCTATTTGAAATTAGCAAAAATTAATGTTCTAATTATCTGCATGAAAATTTTGAAACATTACAGTCCTCCCCTCCCAAATGTTGCTTGTCCTCAAGAAACTGCAAGGAAAAAACTGGAAAGCCTCCTCTCAAGGCATGGAGTCTGTGAAGTGTTTGAGGAACATCTTCTTCATGTGGATCCTCCATCTCCAATCTATAAGCCATTAAAAATGAGTCACCTTCCAACTAGGCAACTCCTGAAAATAATCCTCCACCTTCTTCTCATGTAGAATAGGTGGGCTGAAATTCTAAACATGGTAAGCTTCATGGCCTACCCCACACTGTCATCTTATCCACTCATGATAAATGTGGAGTTCAAGCTTAACTCGGGCTGCAATAATGTTTCCTTCAAGAGGAAAGATGAAGTCTAGATCCCCAAGGACCTCTCCTCCAACACTACAAATCAAGCTGACCCAGATCATCTCATATGTGATGAGTTGGAATTCATCACCATATGGAATCCAAACAATCATATGGTTCACCTCATGCAAAAACAAATGGCTGAAAATGGTGACCATATCATCCCCCACACTCCCCTTGGAGCATGATCTGCAAAAACAATGGAGGTCTCCTCTCCCAAAGGGCACATCCACCCAATGAGTCTCTACCTCCTCATGATAATATGGGGCTGCTACTGATATATGTTTGAAAAATAATGGTCTTCAAGAGAGACCCAAGCCACCCCATCAAATATGTAAATCATGAAATTCCTCCTCCAAAAATTCAGACTCTCTAAATAGCTCCTCCCACATGAAGGGAAGAGGTGAAGCTTGGTAATCATGGGCTGCCAATTGTTTCTCCTGAAACATACACCATGAAAAGTAGGGATAATCATACTCCAAATGGGAATCTCTGACTCATATCTCACTTTCCAAACAAATCTCCCCATGTAAAAAGAAAACTCGGCAACACATGGAAGCAAGAAAAAATAGGAACAAGTTGTCATATGACAACCGGAAATTGGATCATAGTTCCACTCATGGAACCTGCGTAGTTCACTCACTGCCTGCATCAAAACAAAAAACAACAAGTACTTTTCCAGCCACTTGTTTGCTACCACAATCATCTCATAAGATGGAAACATGAACATAAAATATGTTGTCAATAGTTCCCACCAAGAATCATGTGGCTTGCCCCACAGTCCACCCATGAAATATCCAATCTCAATGCTGCAAATGGCTCCAAGTACATCATCATATAAAACATGAGAAAGGATGATCCTCCTCAATACCACATGCTGATCATATAAATTAAAGGAAGGCAGATAATAATACAGATGTATACCTCCTTTATCAGGTACTCTAGTCATTGAGCTGAAATGGCTCAACTGGAAGTGATCCCTTACTCCCAATGAGTAGGAAGGTGGCTGTGACATCCTCATCATCATAATCTGGGATATTCATCTCTCCATATGCTGATATATATCCTGCTGGATCCCCTCCCAAATGAACTCCTATGCCAAGGAAAGATATGCATCAAGATGCATGGAAAAGAAGTCCCCCTGTGTTGTAAGTAGCATCTTCTCCTTGCGACTAGAGGCTCTAGTCAAGAAGACTCTACCATGTGATTAGATGACCATATCCTCTACCATATATCTATCATCTCTCTCTGGGTCATCAAGCATACTGCAAGCACCAGGATTCTTGGAGTACCCCACTAAGAGTGAAGATCTCCAGTTAGGATCAATCCTCCTAAGAGACAGCGCTGGTGATATGGCATGTGTAGATCTCCTCCTGCTACTGTCTACTACTTTGAAATCCATCATGTCAATTTTTTCCTCCAAACTCTTCACCTCTCCAAAATCTAAGAGTGGTGAATCCCACAACATGATACCTCTCATCAGTGATTGATCTGATGGTCTCCCTGGTGGGATGCCCCTATGCAGTGAGACATCAATAACAAGAGTGGACTGTACATATGGTTGGGAAACCTTTCCCCTACTCTCCTTCCACATTACAACCTTTCTCCTCTTTTCCTTTAATTTCTGGAATTGAGAAGGGTGTGTGCCTCTCATCACATGATGCTGCTCTTTCCCTCCTCCTCCTTCTAGCTGCAAAATGGCACAATCATGCTGCTCATTGATTGTGCTTAGACCTCCATGTATGAGATCCTGGGGACATTCCTGCAAGGATGAAAGAACCCCTCTTATTGGAGCATGTGCTCCTCCTCCCTCTACATGAGGTACTAGATAAGCTCTATGATTGACAGTGTTGTTTCGCTTCTCCTCATCAACATTTATGGGCAACTCCTCCAAAATGAGATCCTCTCTTGAAAGAGATACCTCCATGACTCCTTGTGCCCAAGTGAAAAATGAAGGTCTTGTCTCTAATAAAGCACCATGAAAGATATTAGCCTCCTCTAAGGGTTTCTGAAGTGACCTTGAGCCCATGAATTCCTCCATCACATGCAAGGGTTTTTTTTTTCTAGGAATGTTTGTTTCCTCCACATGTGTTTCAGATTTCTTCCCACCAAATTTTTCCATCAAAGCCCTAATGAACATTGCATAGGAAGAAGTATTTGCATTTTTTAAAGAAAAAGACTCAAATAACCACCATCCATGAGCCTTACCTCCAAAGTGCAGCGCTGCTACTCTGATAGCTTCCTCTTCGGAAATCTGATGCTGCTGCAGAAAGGTGTCTAGCTCTTTTAGCTATGACTGCGCAGTCTTATGGAGACACTACTACATACAAATGTGAAATATGATGATATTACAGTATATCTCAAGAAATAAGGGCGAGTGTGCTCTCAACCCCTAAAAACAATTATACAATGATAATACAACAATCCTCAGGAGGATTGGCTACACTATATGCATAGAATGGAAAAATACCAAAATGCTGGAGTTGCTGGGTAGCAGTAGCAACTCATAATGAAAATAGAAGGTGATGGTAGAATCTAATCTAAAATCTGAATCAATCTCCTCCAAAGGATTTCTGGAGTGCAAGGTTGATCCCAACACTAGAAATCTCTCCCTCCAATGTGATGGTGTAAAACCCCACTGCAGACTAACTCTGAAATAACGCAGTCTATGGAAGGGACTGCGTTGATGAAGATGGGAGAAAGCTTGGCCTGCTGCCAAAATCTTCAAATGAGCTCAATAACACTCCTCAATGATATCTACACTAAATGGAGACTCCTTTCTCTGCAAATCAAGTCTCGGAGTGATGTGGTGGAAGCCTCCACTGCAACCCTAGCAACACAATGCCTTCTTGCTGCAAGAATAATGTTCTGATGGAAGAGAATGCTTTGGCCTTGAGCCAAGATGTGGATAAAGCTAAATATCAATTCCTCAAGAGTCCTCTCATGAGGAGGAAGGAATCCTAAGCAATAATTCCCCTAGAAACTCTGCTGAACAGCAGGAGTATGCTCCTTGTCTCTCAAGACAACGAAATCAATAATCCATTCATGAGAAAAAATGGTTGACTTGCCCTCCTCTTATACAATTGTGAGCTCCCTCTCCATGGAACCCACTTCATTAGGGCTTTCCTTATCAAGGAATATTCCCTCCTTCTCTATTGCATTGTACCACAATGTGCTTTCGACCTCATAGACTGTGCAGTTTGGCTTTGGTGAACTTGACCTAGCCACTTTGCAAAATAGCCCCTTTTCACACATGGAGGTGTGAAATAAAATACAAAAGTGATCCCTTCTCATAATATGAGGGATTTTATTGTGCTTTTGATTATTCATGGGTCTCTTTACCCATTTATTCTCCTCCTATTTGAAATTAGCAAAAATTAATGTTCTAATTATCTGCATGAAAATTTTGGAACATTACAGTCCTCCCCTCCCAAATGTTGCTTGTCCTCAAGAAACTGCAAGGAAAAAAATGGAAAGCCTCCTCTCAAGGCATGGAGTCTGTGAAGTGTTTGAGGAACATCTTCTTCATGTGGATCCTCCATCTCCAATCTATAAGCCATTAAAAATGAGTCACCTTCCAACTAGGCAACTCCTGAAAATAATCCTCCACCTTCTTCTCATGTAGAATAGGTGGGCTGAAATTCTAAACATGGTAAGCTTCATGGAATACCCCACTGCCACCGCCTACCCATCTCATCTTATCCACTCATGATAAATGTATGGTGGAGTTCCAAGCTTAACTCGGGCTGCAATAATGTTTCCTTCAAGAGGAAAAAGATGGTCTAGATACGAGAGACCTCTCACGTGATAATCTTAAGAATACGGAACGAGATCATCTCATATGTTATGAGTTGGAATTCATCACCATATGGAATCCAACGAGTCCTTTCATATAGTTTACACACACACACACACACCCCCTCATGCAAAAACAAATGGTTGAACATGGTGACATGTCATCTCCCACACTCCCTTGGAGCATGATGCGCAAAAACAATGGAGGTCTCCTCTCCCAAAGGGCACATGCACCCAATGAGTCTCTACCTCCTCATGATAATATGGGGCTGCTACTGATATATGTTTGAAAAATAATGGTCTTCAAGAGAGACCCAAGCCACCCCATCAAATATGTAAACCATGAAATTCCTCCTCCAAAAATTCAGACTCTCTAAATAGCTCCTCCCACATGAAGGGAAGAGGTGAAGCTTGGTAATCATGGGCTGCAAATTGTTTCTCCTGAAACATACACCATGAAAAGTAGGGATAATCATACTCCAAATGGGAATCTTTGTCTCATATCTCACTTTCCAAACAAATCTCCCCATGTAAAAAGAAAACTCGGCAACACATGGAAGCAAGAAAAAATAGGAACAAGTTGTCATATGACAACCGGAAATTGGATCATAGTTCCACTCATGGAACCTGCGTAGTTCACTCACTGCCTGCATCAAAACAAAAAACAACAAGTACTTTTCCAGCCACTTGTTTTCTACCACAATCATCTCATAAGATGGAAACATGAACATAAAATATGTTGTCAATAGTTCCCACCAAGAATCATGTGGCTTGCCCCACAGTCCACCCATGAAATATCCAATCTCAATGCTGCAAATGGCTCCAAGTACATCATCATATAAAACATGAGAAAGGATGATCCTCCTCAATACCACATGCTGATCATATAAATTAAAGGAAGGCAGATAATAATACAGATGTATACCTCCTTTATCAGGTACTCTGGTCATTGAGCTGAAATGGCTCAACTGGAAGTGATCCCTTACTCCCAATGAGTAGGAAGGTGGTTGTGACATCCTCATCATCATCATCTGGGATATTCATCTCTCCATATGCTGATATATATCCTGCTGGATTCCCTCCCAAATGAACTCCTATGCCAAGGAAAGATATGCATCAAGATGCATGGAAAAGAAGTCCCCCTGTGCTGTAAGTAGCATCTTCTCCTTGCGACTAGAGGCTCTAGTCAAGAAGACTCTACCATGTGATTAGATGACCATATCCTCTACCATATATCTATCATCTCTCTCTGGGTCATCAAGCATACTTCAAGCACCAGGATTCTTGGAGTACCCCACTAAGAGTGAAGATCTCTAGTTAGGATCAATCCTCCTAAGAGACAGCGCTGGTGATATGGCATGTGTAGATCTCCTCCTGCTGCTGTCTACTACTTTGAAATCCATCATGTCAATTTTTTCCTCCAAACTCTTCACCTCTCCAAAATCTAAGAGAGGTGAATCCCACAACATGATACCTCTCATCAGTGATTGATCTGATGGTCTCCCTGGTGGGATGCCCCTATGCAGTGAGACATCAATAACAAGAGTGGACTGTACATATGGTTGGGAAACCTTTCCCCTACTCTCCTTGTACATTACAACCTTTCTCCTCTTTTCCTTTACTTTCTGGAATTGAGAAGGGTGTGTGCCTCTCATCACATGATGCTGCTCTTTCCCTCCTCCTCCTTCTAGCTGCAAAATGGCACAATCATGCTGCTCATTGATTGTGCTGAGACCTCCATGTATGAGATCCTGGGGACATTCCTGCAAGGATGAAAGAACCCCTCTTATTGGAGCATGTGCTCCTCCTCCCTCTACATGAGGTACTAGATAAGCTCTATGATTGACAGTGTTGTTTCCCTTCTCCTCATCAACATTTATGGGCAACTCCTCCAAAATGAGATCCTCTCTTGAAAGAGATACTTCCATGACTCCTTGTGCCCAAGTGAAAAATGAAGGTCTTGTCTCTAATAAAGCACCATGAAAGATATTAGCCTCCTCTAAGGGTTTCTGAAGTGACCTTGAGCCCATGAATTCCTCCATCACATGCAAGGGTTTTTTTTTTCTAGGAATGTTTGTTTCCTCCACATGTGTTTCAGATTTCTTCCCACCAAATTTTTCCATCAAAGCCCTAATGAACATTGCATAGGAAGAATTATTTGCATTTTTTAAAGAAAAAGACTCAAATAACCACCATCCATGAGCCTTACCTCCAAAGTGCAGCGCTGCTACTCTGATAGCTTCCTCTTCGGAAATCTGATGCTGCTGCAGAAAGGTGTCTAGCTCTTTTACCCATGCCTTGGCTGAAAGTGTAGGGGACCCATCAAATATAGATAGAAGATATCTATCCACATTATGCTCCTTTCTCCTCCCTACCATGACCTTGCAAAACTCTAGGAAAGAGATGTGATCTCTAAACTTCTAAGTTTGAGATTCATATTTATGTAAGAAACCACTAAGAGTTCCCTTTTCTGGTATGCCTTCTTCTTCTTTTCTCCTCATGGAAAATCTGGCCATGTGACTGCGTTGTACCCCATGGTGTGTAGCTGCATTCTCACATTCTTCATGGGAAAATCTAGAGTTGGCCCTTGATTCAGCCCTTTTATTTTCTGCTCCAAAAGATGGAGTCTTTTTCCTGCTTATTTCTTGGTCTCCTTGATAAGAATAGGAAGTGCAGGGTTCTTCCTCTTCTTCTTGCTTCTCCTCCTTGGAGAGGTTCTTATTTTCTCTAAAAATTGATGAGATGAAGCTCAAATTCTTCATCTTTCTTGGGCTTGAAGGCCACAGGCTGAGCCAAGAAAGGTGCCCTGATACCACTGTAATGTTCTTTTTTTAGGAATGTTAGCAATCAACAATCTATTCCAGATATTGACTGAAGAGGCATTTACTGAATATGTCACCTTCTCAAGGAACTGTGAGATCCAGAGGCTATTTGGCCCTTTTCAGACTCTGTCTATAGAGCTTCTTAAAGAATCCCACCCAAAAGTGAGCTACATCAATATGCAAACAAATACATGAAGAGAAAATTGCTTCAATCTCATAAAATGATAGACAAAATCATAGCCATTATATTAGCTCATAGCAGAAAAATAAGTGTACAATATCTTGAGGGAAAGAGCAATCAAGAGAGGGAATTATCAACCTCAAAGAACAAGTACATGAAAGCGTGAAATATACTGCTGCATAAACTGCCCTGGCTATGACTGCGCAGTCTTATGGAGACACTTCTACATACAAATGTGAAATATGATGATATTATAATAGAGCTCAAGAAATAAGGGGGAGTGTGCTCTCAACCCCTGAAAACAATGATACAATGATAATACAACAATCTTCAGGAGGATTGGCTACACTATATGCATAGAATGGAAAAATACCAAAATGCCGGAGTTTCTGGGTAGCAGCAGCAACTCATAATGAAAATAGAAGGAGATGGTAGAATCTTCTCTACAATATGAATCAATCTCCTCCAAAGTATTTTTGGAGTGCAAGGCTAATCCTGACATTAGAAATCTCTCCCTCCAATGTGATGGTGCAAACCCCCACTGCAGACTAACTCTGAAATAATGCAGTCTATCGAAGGGAATGCGCTGATGAAGATGGGAGAAAGCTTGGTTTGATGCCAAAATCTACAAATTAGCTCAATAACACTCCTCAATGATATCTCTACTAAATGGAGACTCCCTTCTCTACAAATTAAGTCCCAGAGTGATTTGGTGGAAGCCTCCACTGCAACCCTAGCAACACAATGCCTTCTTGCTACAAGAATAACACTATGATGGAAGAGAATGCTTTGGCCTTGAGCCAAGATGTGGAGAAAGCTGAAGATCAATTCCTCAAGAGGCCTCTCATGAGGAGGAAGGAATCCTAAGCAAGAATTCCCCCAGCGACTCTGCTGAACAGTAGGAGTATGCTCCTTGATTCTCAAGACAATGAAATCAATAATCCATTCATGAGAAAAAATGGTTGTCCTGCCCTCCTCTTATACAATTGTGAGCTCCCTCTCCGTGGACCCCACTTCATTAGGGTTTTACTTCTCAAGGAATCTTCCCTCCTTCTCTATTTCGTTGTACCACAATGTTCTTTCCACCTCATAGCCTGCGCAGTTTGACTTTGGTCAACTTGACCTAGCCACTTTGCAAAATATCCCCTTTTCACACATGGAGGTGTGAAATAAAATACAAAAGTGATCCCTTCTCACGATATGAGGGATTTTTTTGTGCTTTTGATTATTCATGGGTCTCCTTACCCACTTATTCTCCTTATATGTGAAATTAACAAAAATTAATGTTCCTATTATCTGCATGAAAATTTTGGAACATTACACTTAGGTTAACCTAACCTTAACCTAAGGGTAAGGTCAAGGTTAAGGTTAAGGGTAAGGTTAAGGTAAGGGTAAGGTTAACCTTAACCTAAACTTAACCTTAAACTTGACCTTAAGTAAAACCTTAACCTTAACCTAACTAAACCTGTAACCTTAAACTTACCCTTACCATAATGTTAACCTTAAGGTTAAGATTAAGGTGAAGGTTAAGGTGAAGGTTAAGGGTAAGGTTAAGGTTAAGGTTAAGGTTAGGTTAAGGTTAAATTCAAGGTCAAGTTTAAGGTTAAGGTTAAGGTTAGGGGAAGGTTAAGGTTAAATTGAAGGTTAAGGGTAAAGTTAAAGTTAAGGTTATGTTAAGGTTAAGATTAATGGTTATGTCAAGGTTGGGGTTAAGTTAATGTTAAGGTTAAGGTTAGGTTAAGGTTAAAGGTTAAGGTTAATTTTAAGGTTAGGTCAAGGTTAAGGTAAGGTTAAGTTAAGGGTAAATTCAAGGTTAAGGTTAAGGTTAAGGGTAAGATACGGTTAAGGGTTAAGGTTAACCTTAACCTGTCCTTAACCCTAACTTTACGCTTAACCTAACCTTAACCTTAGCCTAACCTTCACCTTAACCTAGACTTTAACCTTAACCTTACCATAACCTTAACCCTAAACTTAAACTTAACCTTAAATTTCCCATAACCATAACCTTAACCTTGAATTTACTCTAGACCTAACCTTAAGGGTTTGGTCAAGGTTATGGTTAAGCTTAAGGTTACAATTTTACTCAGGTTAAGGTTATAGTTAAGGTAAAGGTTAAGGTTAAGGTTAACCTTACCCTTACCTTAACCTTAGCCTTAACCTTAACCTTGACCTTGCCCTTAACCTTATCTTAACCTTAACTTAACCTTAACCTTAAATTTACCCTTAACCTTACCTTAACCATAACCCTAACCTAACCTCAACCTTAACCTTACCCTTTACCTTATCGTAACCTTACCTTAACCATACCTTAATATTGACCAAACCCTTAACCTTAACCTTGACCTTAACTTTACCCTTAACGCTAACCTTAACCTTAAATATAATCTAACCCTAACCTTAACCCTAACCTTAACCATAACCTTAACTTAACCTTAACCTTCCCATAACTTTAACCTTTACCTAACCTTAACCTTAACTTTAACCTTAACTTGACTAAACCCTTAACCTTAACATTAACCTTAGCATTAAGTTTAAACTTAACCTTACCCTAACCTTAATCCTATCCTAAAGCTTAACCTGAACCTAAACCTAACCTTAACCATAACCTTAACCTTAACTTTTCCCTTAACCTAACTTTAACCTTACCCTAACCATACTAAACCTGTAATCTTAACCTTAACCTTAACTTTATCCTTAACCTTAAATTTACCCTTAACCTAACCTTACCCTTAACCTTAACCTGACTAAACCTACAACCATAACCTTAACCTTAGCCTTAACCTGAACCTTTAACCTAACCTTACCCTAACCTTAACCTTAACCTAACCTTAACCTTAACTTTACCTTAACCTTGACTTTACCCATAACCTAACCTTAACCTTAACCTTAACTTAACCTAACCTTAACTTTTCCCTTAAAATTAACCTTAACCTTAGCCTGACCATAACATTAACCTTAACCTAACCCTAACCTTAAATTTACCCTTAACCTAACCTTAACCTTAACCTTAACCTAACCCTAACCTTACCTTTACCCTTAACTTAACCTTAACCATAACCTTAACCATAATCTTATCTTAACCTTAACATAACCTTAACCTTATATTTAACCTTAACCTAACCCCAACCTTGACTAAACCCATAACCTTAACCTTAACCTTACCCTTAACCTAACCTAACTATAACCTAACCTTTAACTTAACTTTACCATTAACCTAACTTTAACCTTAACTTAATATTAACCTTGACCAAACCCTTAACATTAACCTTAACCTTCGCCTTAAAAATAACCTTAACCTTAACCTTAAACTTAACCTTGACCTTAACTATAACCTAACCCTAACCTTAGGTTAAGGTCAAGGTTTGGTTAAGGTTAAAGTTAAGGTTAAGGTTAAGGTTAGGTTATAGTGCAGGTTATGGGAAGGTTAAGGTTAAGGTTAAGGTTTGGTCAAGGTTGGGGTTAGGTTATAGTTAAGGTCAGGGTTAATTTTGGGTTAAGGTTAGGTTTTAAGTTATAGTTGGTTAACGCATGTTAAGGCTAAGGGGCGTGTTGTATGTGGGTAAAGTCATACATGTCATGGTTATGGAAAGGTTAAGGTTAAGGGGTTGGATGTTAGGTTAAA
Organism: Pinus albicaulis; assembly: GCA_034641835.2. Lineage (NCBI taxonomy): Eukaryota > Viridiplantae > Streptophyta > Pinopsida > Pinales > Pinaceae > Pinus > Pinus albicaulis. The sequence goes on along the minus strand of CM076580.1, from coordinate 836,968,239 downwards.
GTAAAGTTAGGTTAAGGTTAGGTTAAGGTTAAGGTTATGGAAAGGTTAAGGTTAGGTTTAGGTTATAGTTAAGTTCAAGGTTAAGGTTAAGGTTATGGTTAATGTTAAGGTTAAGGTTAGGTAAATGTTAATGTTAAGGGTAAGGTTAAGGTTAAGTTTAAGGTTAAGGTTAGGTTAAGGTTAATTGTAAGGTTAAGGGTTTGGAAAGGTTAAGGTTAAGGGTTAGGTTATAGTTAAGGTTAAGGGTAAGGTTAGGGTTAAGGTTAGGGTAAGGTTAAGTTAAGGTTAAGGGTAAAGTTAAGGTTAACCAAACCTTATCTTAACCTTAACCTTAACCTTAGCCTTAACCTTAACCTAACCTTAACCTGACTAAACCTATAACTTAAACCTTAACCTAACCTTAACCTTGACTTCACCCTTAACCTAACCTTAACCTTAACCTTAAACTTAACTTTACCCTTAACGTAATCTTAACCTTAACCTTAACCTTACCCTTAACCTTAACCTTAACCTTAAGATTAAGTTAAGGTTAAGATTAGGGTGAAGTTAAGGTTAAGGGTAATATAAGGTTAAGGTTAAGCTTAAGCTTAATATTACCCTTAACCTTACCCTTAACCTTAACCTGACTAAACCCGTAACCTTAACCTTAACCTTGCCCCTTAACCTTAATCTTAAACTAATCTTAACCTGAACTAAAACCTAACCCTAACCTTAACCAAACCCTTAACCTTAACCTTAACCATAACCATAACCATAACCTTAACTGAACCTTAACCTTAACTTAAATTTAACGTTAACCTAACCTTAACCTTAACCTTAACCTTAACCTAACTATAACCTTACCCTTAACCTTAACCTTGACATTAACTATAACCTATCCCTAACCTTGATCGTAACCTTAACCTTAACCTTAACCTAACCTTAACCTTAACTTTTTATCCGAACCTTGACTTTACCCTTAAACTAACCTTAACCTTAACTTAACCCTTAATCTTGACCAAACATTTAACCTTAACTTTACCCTTAATCTAATCTTAACCTTAACTTAACCTTAACCTTTACTTTACCCTTAACGTAACCTTAACCTTGACCTTAACCTGAGGTTAAGATTATGGTTAAGATTAATGTTAAGAGTAAGGTTAAGGGTAAGGTTAGGGTAAGGTTAAGGTTAAGGTTAAGGTTAAGGTGAAGGTGAAGGTGAAGGTTAAGGTTATGGTTAAGGTTAAGGATAAGGATAAGGTTAAGGTTAAGTTTAACGATAAGGTTATGGTTAAGGTTAAGGTTAGGGTTAGGTTATAGTTAAGGTTAAGGTTAGGTTAAGGGTAAGATAAGGTTAAAGTTAAGGTTAGGTTGAGGTTAAGGTTAGGTTATAGTAAAGGTTAAGGTTAAGATAAGGTTAGGTTAAGGCTATTTGTTTGGTCAAGGTTAGGGTTAGGTTATAGTTAAGGTCAAGGTTAAGGTTAGGTTATAGTGAAGGTTAAGTTTAAGATAAGGTTAAGGTTAAGGTTATGGTTAAGGTTAAGGTTAACGTTAGGTAAAGGTTAAGGTTAAGGTTATTGTTAAGGGTTTGGTTAAGGTTAGGGTTGGTTTATAGTTAAGGTTACAGGTTTATTCAGGTTAAGGTTAAGGTTAAGGGTAGAGTTAAGGTTAAGGGTAAATTCAATGGTTTAGTCAGGCTAAGGTTAAGGTTAAGGGTTTGGTCAAGGTTAGTGTTAGGTTCAAGTTACAAGTTTAGACAGGTTAAGGTTAGGTTTAAGGTTAAGGTTATGGTTAAGGTTAAGGTTAAGGGTAAAGTCAGGGTTAAGGTTAAGGTTAAGGTTAGGATAAGGACAAACATAAGATTAAGGTTTGGTCAAGGTTAGGGTTAGGTTATAGTTAAGGTTAAGATAAGGTTAAGGTTATGGTTAAGGTTAATATTAGGTTAAGTTAAGGTTAAGGTTAAGGTTAAGGTTTGGTCAAGGTTAGGGTTAGGTTATACTTAAAGTTAAGGTTAAGGTCAAGGTTAAGGGTAAGGTTAAGATTAGGTGAAGGTTAAAGTTAAGGTTAAGGTTATGGTACTTGATGGGGGACCTACAGCCCAAATTTCAAGAAATTTGGGAAATTTTTTGTCAATTTTGAATTTTTTGGTCTTAAAACAGGTTTTTCCGCCCGACGCGTAGCGCCACTTGGCGTGTGCTTACAATTGGGAGTTCCTCTGGAGGAAAACTTTGTATTTATGGTTTTTTTATGAAAATTTATGCACGCTCATGAATGGCCTAAGGATTTGATCAATTTCTGGGTTTCCTAAAGGGTCAAAAACACCCTAAAAATGGCCTTTCTGCCACCTTTTGCACACACAGGAAACAATGTTGGGAGATTTGATTTTTGGAGGGCCAAATGGCAACGAAATCCTAAAATTCCACTTGGGTTGGAAAGTATACAGGCAAGGTTTTCCAACGATATATCATGAACTCAATTTTGACTTCGAGAATTCCCTCAAAATCAGCCTCAAATTTGTGCTATGCATACAGATTTCAGGCGCGCCGCATAGGGAAATTTGGCTCATTTTTCACTCCACAGCTCAGATTTTCGCCTAGTTTTGGCCAGTTTGACTTTTTGATGTAACTCTTGATGTAACTTGATGTAAATTTATGAATTTGATGTAATTTTGTCACATATTTACTTATTCTAGTAGGTTCATTCACCAAAAAGTGAAATTTAAATGAATGAATCAGTTTCCTACCATATAGAGGCAAGTTGTTTCATTGCCTATTTTTCAGTTCTTATTTTAGATATGGTTGAAACAGCTCCTAGAATGGTGAGCTAGACCCCTAGAGGCATGGGGATGGTTTAGGATTTTATATATCATGTAATTTCTCAGTCATTTTCAGGGTTGGACACTTGGGATTTCTTGGCACTTCATTGCACATTTCATCTCTGCAATTTTGGCAAAGGAATAGACCAGGGTTTGCAACACTCTTTGGGATCCATGTAACTCTATGTTTTGATGGTGTGTTTATTTTTGTGGTTTTAATTTCACTGATGTTTATGTGTATCAATTCCCTTCTCTGTTCTTCTTAAATTAAACAAATGAGTGACAAAGGTAGAATTCATTAGATTGTTGTGCTCTGCCTTATTTTTTTTTTAATTTTTCATGTTTTCAGCTGTTTGAAGAGGATCCTTGATACCTCTTACCCTCTTCAGCTCCCCACCAGTCTAAACCATCCATCCATTCAATTTAAAGCATCAAATCCATTTCCTTCCTTTCCCCAATCAGAGCTCTGCAAAAACTAGGCCTTATCCCCGGACCCAAAACTGCCTTTCCCTTTATTTCCAACAAAAAACCCAAAAATCAAAATCAAAATTTCCCACTTATATACCTAACCTAAAATTAGCATTCATTTCAAGTCATCTCAAGCCCTTTTGATTATCCTTGTTGAGATTGACCCGGAGAGAGCCCTCTCCTGATCTGGCAGGGCTAGCTACCAGATTGAGCGTGGTTTGATGTTACCCTGAGCTCTGCCTTCCTTCAGCCTGAGGTTGATTTAGGCAATAATAGTATTTTTTGATGCAAATTAAAAAATGTAAAAATATTTTGAAAAATTAGGACTTATGAGAACTGGTGTTTTGGTTAACACTTGTTTCACCAGCTCAAAAGATTTCTTTGCTTCCAAGGTCCATTTAACTCCTTCTCCCTTCTTCAGCATATTTTTAATGTTTGTAAGGATTTCAGCTAAGTTAGGTATGAACCTTCTCAAGAAATTCATCGTTCCAATGAAAGATTGAAGTTCCTTGATGTTTCTAGGATAAGTGATTTGCAATATAGCCTCAATCCTTTTTGGGTCTATCTTTATTCCCTCTTCTGATATGATATGCCCAAGAATTTTATCTTCTTGGAGACTAAAAAACTTTTTCTTGGGATTTAAAGACAATCCAAAATTTCTGCACTTCTCAAAGACTATTCTTAAGTGTTTTAGGTGTTCTTCATCTGTTTTGGAAAACATAGTGATATCATCGAGGTAAATAATAATGAAGTAGCCTAGTTCTTCCGAGAATGCAATATCCATGGCTCTCTAGAATGTAGCACCAACATTCATTAAACCAAAGGGAATTTTCACATATATGAAAGCACCCCAAGGTGTAGTAAAAGCTATCTTTAATTGATCATCAGGATGTACTAAAATCAGATTGTACCCTGAGAAGCCATCTAGCAAAGAAATTCGTTTAGACCCAACTACCTTTTGTAAAATGTGATCCATCTTGGGTAAAGGATAGTTGTCCTTCAATGAGGCTTTATTTAAGTTCCTAAAGTCTATAAAAAGCCTTATTTCTCCTACCTTTTTCCTCACTAACACTAAATTAGACACCCATTGTAAATATCTAATAGGAACAATAATACCAGCTTCATACATTTTCTTGTTTTCCTTCTCGACCAAAGGTGACTGAACAAGGTTTATTTTGCGCATTTTTTGTTTAAATGGATTTTGGTTTTCCTTGAGAGGTATCTTGTGCTGAATTATTTCAGTGTCATAGGATTTCAGATCCTCATAACTCCATGCGAAAACATTAAAAAATTCTTTAAACAGCTCTATGTATTTCAGTTTCATGTGAGCTGGTAAAGTTTTATACAGTTTGATCATCTTTGGTTTTAGCTCACTTCCTATATTACACTCTTAAAACTTAGTTGCAATAGGCTCTAGTTTGGGTTTCTTGGCCACATCATTGAAATCAAACAACTCTTGTAAAGGGACCAGACCCTTTGGCAAACTTTGATTGTTAGACTGCAGAGTTTCTAAGTCTTCTTTTGGTAAATCTGCACTAATCTCTGTGTTATGTTCAAGTTCATTAGATAACATATTTATAATAGAAACATCTAGAGATTTTTCTTCATCAAGTAGATTTCCCTTAGTAGAACAGTCATCTTCATACTTTGAATCCGAACTTGGTAGCTCAAATTCATTTCTGGACTGTAAGAAGTCTTCTATATGTTTGTCTCCATCAAACACTTGCCAATATTTTTCATTATTAGGAATAGCTGGTCTAAATTTGATTTTAGTTGTACATTGTTTGGTTTTATAAGGAGTTAGGCATGTTCTAGCAGCAAAAGCTAAACCATTAGCTTGGATATTTTGGTTTATTGGGACAAAGATAAGTTTAAATTCCTCAAATGTTTTCAATAAATCCATGAAATTATTTCTATAGGCTATAATTTTGGGGTGTTTTGCAGTTTATTCCCCATTTACTTTCCTAATTATTAGTTCGGAATCACCATGAACCTTTATTCTTTTGGCCCCTAATTTCTTCAATAAATGCAGGCCTAAAAGGAGGGCTTCATACTCAGCTATGTTATTGGTGCATTGAAAGTTTAATTTGCAGGAATGCCCTTCAGTATGATTGTTAATTGTATTGTGAAGCCACACTCATACACCTACATCATTCTTGGTGCAAGATCCATCAAAGTTCATACTCCAAAGAGGACTAGTTTTAGATTCACTGGTTTGACTACTATCCTCTTCATCTAGTGTGCTTTTGGACTGTTCTTGTAGATCAACATGATATCAAATTTGTTTTATTCCCTCATGTTTTTCACTATGTTGAGGACTCTTGTCTTGAATCTCAAGGTTGAAAAGTAGTGGATGACTGATTTGCAGCTCTAGACCTGTGATTGGTTTGATAGGATTTTCTGATTCAACAAACTTATTGGACACTTCTGTCTTGTCTTCCTCTTTTTCTGTATCTGCCTCTAATTTAGTTAAAGTTTCTTGTTCACTGAATATTTCATTATTGAAAAGGATAAATGACTCAAGGCCTATGTGAAAATAATAAGGAGGAGAGTTTTGTGGTCTCTCTTGGCTGGTAACCATGTATTGCATATGGGATTCCCTACAAATTCTTCTAGTTTTATTGGAGGTCAAAAATTTTGCTGTGGATGACACAAGAGAGCTTGACGAGATGAAGAGTGCCTTCGGTATCTTCGATTTTGACGGCAACGGGCTCATCTCCGCCGACGAACTTCTCAGGGTTTTCCACAACCTGGGAGAGTGGTGTTCCGTTGAAGATTGCCGGAATATGATCACAAGCGTCGACTCTAACGGTGATGGATACATGAGCTTCGACGAATTTATTATCATGATGACGGCTTCCACTTTATCTACTTGACACGACACGGCACGACACCACTGAGCGCAAACAAAAAAGCAAAGCGAAGTCGCACGGAGACGGAGGCGAAGGACCTGATGCGCGCGGGATGGAGATGACAGTAGGAGGGTGGAGCAACCACCAAGTGTCGAAATTTGAGAGGGTGGAAGGGCGATAGGTGGAGCACAGGGATTGGATGGGAGCACTGTTCATCCCAGCAAAGCTCATAGTAGGAACACCTTCGGCGTAAAAATAGGGATGGTTGCTTATGTCATGTCCATATGCATAGTTCCTTATAACTTAGCTCCCCATGATTTTGATAACAACATGCCATATTTGGGGGGTACATCAGCCACTACAATATCCATTACTAAACACTTGGATGGAATTTGTGCTAATTTTACACAAAGGTCTTTGATCAAACCTAAAAATTTCACTCTGCTTGAGTTAAAGGAGTAAAGATCTTTGTAAGGTCTAGTGATTTCAAGGCCTAGGCTCTCCATTACAGCTTTGGGCATTAAGTTATAAGAGGCCCCTGAATCATGCATAGTGTTGTGTAAAATCTTGTCATGAATATTTAAACTAACATAAAAAGGAGGAACTGGTCCTTCCTGATATCTACCCTCAATCTTAGGACCAAATATGAGCTCTGGTTGGTCATCATTAAGATTGACAGTGTCATTATTTTCTTCTATGTTAAAAGCCTTCAAAATTTGTGATCTATATACATCTTGGGCAGCTAATTCAGTAAGAGGAACAGATATTTTGATTCTGGCAATTTCCTGCTCCAAACTAAAAGGCATATGATTTCTTAAAATGCTTGTTTCAGCCTCATTAACTACCACTCTATCAGCAAAATCTATTTGCTGATTTTCTCTATTTACATTTGTCAAAATTGTTTTTATAGGAGCACTAGCTGAAGTTCTAATGCTGCTAAGATCTACACTTTGTTTTTCATTAATTTGAGTGCTCTTTTCTTTGTTTTTATCAGAATTTACAGCCACTTTTTTGTCCTTCTATTTTACAATTTTGGGTTTATTTACAGGGCTATTTTGTGCAGATTTGTCATAGGTTTTAGTTTTGGGAGTTCCCTGATTCTTTCTACTCCTAAGGTCATATTCTTTTGGAGTTCTAATGATAACATTTTCCAACTCTTGATAGTAATATTCATCCTCTAGTCTTTTATCATCATAGGGTGTGTATAGACCTTGTTTTCTATTGTAATGAACTTCAAAATCATCATTGTCTACTCCCAACATGTTTATGTCATCTTCCATTGTTTTTTCTATCGTTTCTTCAACCTCACTTACATAGTTCTGATGAAATGGAGGTGTAATCTGTTGATCATTCTCCCTTGGTTTGTTTTGAGGCTGATTTCTTCTGACATTCTGATTTTGGTTTTGAGATTGGTTTTTGTTTTGGAGAGCTGATTCATTTTGACTTGCTTGTGCTCTCTTAATTATGCTCATTTCTTTCATCATATCCTCCATCATTCTTTCCATTTTTGAGCTAGATGTGGAAGGTGTATGTTCCTCTATAAAGGACACTTTCTTCTCATTTCTCATTCTTTCTCTTTTCTCCATTAAATCAACTTCCACAGCAAGAGCTCCTTTTTTTCATATATTCAAGAGTCAAAGGGTCTCTCTCTCTCAGCTGATAGGCCATCTCAAGATCAAATCCTTTAGAAAAATTGTTTAAAGCTGAGCCTTAAGGAGGTTTTAGGTCTGGGGGAAGGGCGTTGTAAACACTGTTGAACCTAGTGCAATAAGCTTGTATGCTCTCCCTAGTGTTCCTTTGGAGATTCTTGTAATCAAAAAGTATTTGGAGAGGATTTTTTTCTGACTTCCCATTTTTTCAAGAACAACTGATGGAGGGCTTGGGGATCATTAATATTGTGAGGGTTTGAGCCTTTAAACCATTTTCTTGCTTCTCCCCCTAATCTTTTAGCAAATAATCTAAGTTTGACAGATTCATCATCAATCTTATTTTTTTCAAAGTAGTCATTCATCTTATCCACATTTTGTGAATCAGTAGTAGCACCACTAGCATCATACAATGGTATCCTGGACTGATAGTCCTATGGAAGATTGAATAAGGGTAAAGGAAGGACCAAAGGGGCATACCATGTTGCCATGATAGGGGGTTGCGGTGGATTTACAAGGGGTGGATTAACAAGAGGGAAAGTGGGCTGAAGTGAAGTGTTTTGGACAATGGGTGTATGGGTAGTAGAAGTGGATGGACTAGTAAGATATTGTGGAGCTGATCTTGGATGAGAGAAACCTAAATTGTAAATGAAATTTAAATCAGGTGGTGTAGTTTCTCTACTATCAGGATGTTCACTTTGATCTGGGGATGAAAGTGAAGACTTTAAATCTAGTTGATCTATATCATCAAGTGACCTAGCTCTAAATGGATTTCTGAAGTCGACTTGTGATTCTTGTAGAGCTGCAAGGTCTTCAGGAACAAAATTAGCTCTATGGGGTGATCTGAAAAGAGTTGAAGATTTAAACTTAGGAGAATTCCTGAGGATTCTTTCAGGATTATCAGCTATCTCAGGGGGATTTAGGTTAGGGTAGGCTCTAGTATGAATCTTTCTAGGAGCCACTATGCTGTGTTTTTCAAACCCAACTAAACAAGAAAATTCTAACCAAATATGACAATATTTAAGAGGCTAACTGATCTTTTGAACAAGAAAACTTTAATCCTAAAGTCCTCTTAATTGATTTTATAAGATGTTAAAATGATAATGGGTCTTCCCAGTGGAGTCTTAAGGTATGTTTAAGATTCTAGAGTCACCGGGTGGAAATTTTTAGCTCTTTCAGAGGTAAAATGTTTTATGGTCCACCACCATGTTTATTTGAATACTAATCTGACATATTTTTGGGTTTTCTGAGTTATTTCAGTACTATGGGTTTTAAGAGTGTCCTAAATTAGTTTCAACACTTAGCTACAGTGATGAGACAAAGAAATTTTACTCTTATGTCTAAGCTAGCTGATCCTTCAAGGTTTGATAAGTTTTTATGAGAATCCTAAGGTTTCCTTAGTTTGTCACTAACTCAAATAAGTTTTATCATGATTACTATTTGCTTAGTAGTGCTTGAAGAAGGCTAATTTTACTCAAGGGGTTTCTATGAAGTCTTAACGGTACCTAAGATGAAATTTGACTCAATCCCCAGTGGAGTCGCTAGAAATGTTATGCCTGGTGGCTCAACTAGCTAATATAACAAATTTTCTTGAATCAATTGTTTTCTTGAGGTCCTTAAGAATGTATAGGTGTGATTTTACTCAGAACTCCCCAGTGGAGTCGCTAGAAATGTTAGCTCCCTATAATTTCAGCAGATTTGCAAGACTAAAGCTGTAGGGAGAACATTTGAACCACTTTGGGATTCTAGGATCTAGCCCTCCTGAATCTAGAGAGGGATCTCTCTATAAGTGCAAATATTGATTTATCTTTAAAGATTTTAAGTATGATTTTAGGCTAGTTATGAAGAACAAGGGTTTTGTTTGGTTTTGGTTGGGCAAAGATATGTGAAGGTGAAGGAATTATAAATGAAGGGTGAAAGTTATATGTAAGTGAAATAATGATTCAACTAAGAAGATAGGCTAAAAACAGCTTCAATCCATTGGGCTATGGATTCATAATGGGATTTAATTGAAACAACAAGGTTGAAGAGTGGTCCATGGGGAAATTCATCTATGTCTAAGGATCTGTTTAAGCTGATTTTATGGAATGAAAACAATAAGAAATGAAGAGTAAACAGATGAATAACAAAGGGCAGCCTAATATCAAGTCAGTGCTTTCAAACTATCATGATTTTGGCATGCACTTGAGAAAAACATAAAAGTAATCTAAGATCAAGTAAGTACTTCGAAACTAGCCTGCTTTTGATGCACTTTCAATAGAAAACATTTAAAACACCAAAAGAATAGCTTAAGATCAAGTAAGGACTTTGAACCTATCATGCTTTTAGCATATTCAAAGGGAAACTTTTCAAAGCAACTGTTGGAGAAGAAACTAGAGGACAGGGCTAACCATAGACTTCCCTAGCTCGAATTTAATTAGAAAAATTTCATGACAAACAATTAAGACAAACAAAGAATAGTGTAAGATCAGGTAAGGAATTTGAACCTAGCCTGCTTTCAACATACTCTTAGGGAAACATTCAGATAACTTTTGGAGATAAAACTAGACGACAGGGCTAACCATAGACTTCCCTAGTTCAACTTTACTTATTATAAACTGAAAATAGCATTCAAGAACAATGTTTAAAGTTTAGACAGTGGGACGAGGGAATGCCAATATTCCTAACTTCTTGGACTATATTAAATCATTCTTAAATACACAATTGGAGGAAAACATGAAGATAAAGATTATCAGTGAGAGTAGGGTACTTGTGACAGTAAATCCTAGCTCTATATTTGTTGTTATTTATAAGAGAAAATGGACAGAATGAAAAAGAAAAAGAAAATAACAATTCACAATAAGAAACACATCACCGTTGAAGTAGACCAAGATCCCATAAATAAGCTTGTATTTGAATGCTTCAAACCAATTACAATCATCAAGTCCAGTGGGTATCTACAGCTTCAACTTCTCATCTCAACTTAGGTATCTTCAATTACAAACTAGCATAAAACAGCTTCAGAAAACTATTTACATGCATCAGATATTCAGAGACCAACACGTATCTCATCTTCTACTGAAGTATTTATAAAAGAAATGAGGAGGTGGGTATGAGAGAAAAGATCTCTTGGATCAATTAATACAAGTTAATGCTTCTCGGCCTTTGAGGGGCTCAATGGAGAAGATTTTATATATTTCCTCTGTATTAATGGATTTTCATTAAGTGTTAAGATTGTTGGGCAGATTTTGTTGACTTAAAACTCTTGAGGCGAGTTAGCAATAACTCTGGCTGTCTTTTAGGAAAAATATCATTGACTGAGGCAATAAATCTGCCTTCTTTGATTTATGAGGCCACAGGTAGCACTTTAGGTAGCTAGAGAGGATTCAATTAGCCTATGATGTGGCAGTGGAAGCTTCTTGGATTGATAGATTTCATTGTTTTAACCTAAAACACCATTAATTTGATTTAGATATGTGTTCTAGGCATAATTTGGCTTAATCTCTGTCTCCAGGTATTCATGATGTCTTTGACTGTGGATTAGGCTTTTGATTTGCTGAATTTATGCCTTAATCCTTCAAAAATATGTTTAAACCTTAAATTTCTTCACTTCTACTTTGATTTCATACTGTCAAACTGACACTCTTTGGCTGTGGTGTTTGTTGTGTTGTCATTGTTGTTGCAGGCATGCAAAGGTTATAGAAAGGCATCAGTGCTCATGAGGCATTGACAAAACATAATTTGGAACCCTGCGGAAAGATCTTCGTTATGAATAAAGGCTCGGGGGATTGTCATCCCCGGCCTTTGATTTTCTTTAAGAAACTATGCCAAAGCTTTAAAACTTGCAAAAATACACAAAAAAGTTATAAAATCCTACGTGGATGGGCTTATATTGTTTTTGAGTCTAGGTCAGAGTGTGGTCATTGGATGGAAACATCCAATGGCAAGGATTGCTTGCTGAGATCAAAGGAGAGGTGGTAGGAGTAAAATGAGAGTTTGATTAAGTCCAGGTCGTCCAATCAGATTGATCATCGACTGAGATTAATCGGGAGCTTATAAGGTGAAAGGGAAATGATATAATGAAAATGGGAGAAAATATAATGTAAATGGGGAAAAACCTTTATTGGCAGCGAAAAAAAGTTTAAATTGAAGTTTGGGGTCATAGAATGATCTGGGCCGTTGGATTAGGTTAATTAACAAATATCGATGGTAGATGTTCCATCGGAGTTCATCGCATCGGGGGAACAACGATGGGAGGGACAATGGATTTGAGTGATACAATGGGGGAAGGCCGATACAATGGTGTAATCGAGCATATTGCATCGACGGGGGAAAGAAAACAGGGTAACAAAACGCCGAGGGAAAAAATTCCGATGCAAGGTTCTAAAAATGTAAAACATTGTGAATGGGCGAATATACAAAAAAATAGTGAAAATGAAATGAAAAGGGGGCGTTGGTGGTGGGACCGGGAGTATGGAGGAGGAGATCGGTGGTTTAAATGAGGACCATTGGATCGTGATACAGATCAATGGCAGAAAATAAATTGGGAATTGGCAATAAGAGGGAACAGGATTTGGCGCTTAAAATATTTTTCGATGCGCAATTTTCGATTACGCGCCAGTCGTCAGATCTGGAAACAGGCCCACCGTTAATGGAAGGGTAATGTAGAGTGGGGATGGGCGCACAGCAAAATTAGAGCTGACTGTTAGATCTTAAGGGATCAACAGCTCAGAAAATAGTGAAGGCCAATAGACCAAATAACCATCGCATTGGAGATTTTCAAATAACAAAAGAAATGCACTCGTAACAAACTCCCAATTGCGATTGGCGCCCAGGGGCTTAGCGCATGTTCCTCGGCACGGGTTATATGGTGGGGAAGCGGTTTAGGGGGTTTCAGCCAAAAGGGGCCTAAGGCCTAATCACATCAAAAAATTTGAAGGGAACAAATAAATTATTGTTTATTTATTTGCGATGCGAGATTCCGACGATCTTCGATTAGGGAGTAGATCAACGTTTTGTATTTGTCAAAGCAATGAACCGGCGAGTTCTCTTTAAAACATAGAAAAGTCTGGTTTTATGAAGATATAAAGGAAAAAACAAAGAAATTAAGTTTTACAATGGGGATGTGGACTCTCTAAGCACCCATTTACGAGGCTTACTGTTTTGTGAAGAAACAAAGGGATTGGGGACCTTTTTAAAGGAAAGGGCCAAATCGCATCGCAGTTTTTGAATGCAAAAGGCGAAAAGGAACATAGAACGCCCTAATTGTGATTGTGTGTATAAATTTGAATAATAGATGAATTATTCACCGAGATTATCCTGATTACACACTATTTAAGCTTCATGCATAATACATAACCTCTTCTACAATTGATCATCAATTTGCAGAAATAGAAGTAGTCGCATGCGCACATTAAAACATAATCAAGCACACATAGAACACAGTATGTAATGGGAAAGAATACAGCTGAAAACCCCCAAATATCTATATATTATAATGATAGATAACATGTAAAAATACATAGCACAAAGCTCTCACAACTCTCAGTACTATCTCAAATAGTTACACACAAACTAGCTCAGATCTGAACAAGTCACAGGGTCAAATCTCCTCCACAAGTCTGCCTGCCTCTACTGCGAAATCCAAGATGAGAATGAATGAGATCAAAGTTCTAATCCCCTTGGCTTGTACTACGCAATCCTCATTGGAAATCTCAATCAACGTGTGTGCAAATCTCATGCACAAGTATAGTCACAAACAATAGCCACACTCACCCTTTCACCCACCTCTAACACTGGTCTCCACTGAACTGTCCATGCATTGCAGTTAACTGATGTACTCTTTAGTTGATTTATGAGTTAATAATTAGTGAATTAATTAATAATTAATTCACACCACTCATCACTAGTGTATTTTCCAGTTAAACTAAATACAACTAGTTCAACTAAGTTAAACCAAACACAACTCCACCAACTGTCTCATCAACTCCACCAAACTCTGCCACATGAGTTCTAACTGAAGTCAACCATGCAATAGCTCAACTAACCCTTAGTAAAATCATATTTCCTTATGTCAGCTGCATGTGCCACATCCAAGCATCAAACTAAAGTGCTCCAAGAGGATAAGATAATGTTTATAGTCTAAATATTATTAAGGGTTAATAATATTCGACTGTTCTATTTTTAGCTCGGCAGTCTAAAAAAAGATTCCGCCCAATGTCTAAAAATAGAGGTCCATCTATTTTTACCAACTCGACCAATAATCCATAAATAGCATCCTGCAACTCATAGACCATGATCCATATGTCTAAAAATAGACTTTGCAACAAAAATCACCTGTGTGGCCCCCACCTAGTTTAGGTGATCACTTTCCAACTAGGATCGGGAAAGATGTTTTAGGATGCCTCCTTCACTGTTTCTTGTTGCCATTTTCAACACTCCCTCTCAACAAGAAAGGACTGTCTTTGCATGTGACATGCAACTTCATGCATTCGCCCTGCAACCTTCACAGGCGCCATGCAACTCCATGCACCTGCTCTGCAACTCCTCTGAAACTGAATAGGCTCCAAACAACTTAATCAGTCTGATGCATCGATCATCAAAGTCTTTGAATTATGTTGGTACCAACTACACATGTCATCAGGAACCACTGCGTTGTTGAACACTTGCACCCATGCACTCTGCACTTGCTGTCAACTCTGATCCACGCTCTAGTATCTGACACTGTCACTTTGATCTGCCTGCATCAATCTAATTGATCATGCTACTTCTGCGCTGTGGGCACCTCGTAGCCAGGTTCAATTCATGAGATCCACACCATCTCAATGAATCCTATCCAGAAATCTCCTCTTGGGATTATTCATGCATGTCGCCCCACCTCTCACCTGGTGGTATAGCTGCATGCACTCCCTCTTCCCATTTGGCATGAAATTTCTCTGCATGAGTGGTTTCTTCCACTCCATGATCCTCATCTTGTGGCTGCTCCACATCTCGAGGTTCACTCTTACCTGCATGAAAATCTAGCTCCCTCTCAAGCTTCAATTGCATGTCTTTCTTGCACTTCCCAACAGTAGGAAGCTCCATAGACATCCCATCTACTTCAAGTCTGTAGAGATTCTTTGCTCGAATCCCAACCTTCTTGACTTGTCCTTGTTAGGTCTCTGTAATTTATTAGCAAGATTGGGAGAGTCCAATCACAGATTTAACATCATTTCAACCAACTTTGGGATTCTAGGATCTAGCCCTCCTGAATCCGGAGAGGGATCTCTCCAATATGTACAAAGATGGATATTGTCTTTGAAAAGATTAAGGTAATGATATTAGGCTAGTTATGAAGGCCAAGGTTTTTGTTTTGTTTTGGATGGTTGAGCATGAAATGTTACTTGAGGGGAAAGTCCTAAGTGCAAAAAGTTTCAAAAGTGAGAAGTTGCAAGCAAATAGAACGGTTTTGGAAGATAGATAGATATAACGCTGGTTTTTAGTCCATTGGGCTATGGAGTCATATCTGGGCTTTAATTGAACAACAACATCAAGTGTGATCTAAGGGGCAAGTTATCTATACCACAATATTATTGAGATTAAAATGATGAAATGGAAACATTAAAATGTTGGAGGGGTGGAAACTGATAATAATTTCTCAGAGGATTTATATTCGGTCCAAACAAGAAAAGCCTCTTAAGTAACTGTTTCAAAACCAACCAAGGACAGGGCTAACCATAGAATTCTTGGGAAAGTTCTTATTAAAGCAGCTTAATTGACAAAAAATCCAGTAACACACATAATTACCTTCAGAAAGTATGAAAAAACATAAGAAAAACAGAGTGTAACTTAAGATCAGATAAAGTACTTTTAAACCTAGTCTGCTTTCAGTCAACACCAAGGGAAACTTTCAGAATCTGCCTTTGGAGAAAAGAATCTAGAATCGTAGATAACTATATCTCCTAGTCTAACTTAATAGCAAATAATGGAAATAACATTCGAGAACAATGTTTGAGCAAACAGAAGGATGAGGGAACGCCAACATTCCTAACTGTTTAAACTGTATTGAATCATTCTTAAATAAACAAATCTGAAGAAAACATTAAGATAAAGATTTCTCAGCCAGATAAGGTTACTTCTATACAGAAAATCCTAACCCTGTTTAAACTGTTCTTTACAGAGGGAAAATGAACACTATGGCATACATAGAAGGAAAACGATTAACAAAGAAAGAAGCATTTCACCAGTGATAAAGACCAGGATCCCAAGAAACAGCTTTTATATTGATGTCAAACCAGTTACAATCTTCAAGTCCAATGTTTCAGTTCAGCAATCATCTTCACTATTCAACCTAACTACTCTAGCGCAACCAGAGCTTCAAGGGCCAGTGAACACTATGTACAAATAGAAGTCTCGAGCTCAAGTGTATTTCAAAGTTCTGCAACCAACAATTTCTCATCTTCTTCTGGGGTATTTATAGAAGAATGAGGAGGTGATCTGAGAAAAGATCTCTCAGGATAATTAATACAGGTTCAAGACTTCTCGGCCTTTTGAGGGGCTCAATGAAGAAGTTTACAGGTGGTTCTCTGTATTAACTTTTTTACATTTATGGATTAAGCTTGGTGGGAGATTTATTTGACTTTGAGGCTTTATGTAATGTTTGGAGTAACTCTGCAGATATTTTCTGCATTGATTTCCTTGCAAAAGTAACTCCCTGGCTGCGCTGGAGGTGAATATCTGATTTTCTTCAATAACTTCGGCCTCTGTTTGAAAGGTTTGAGGCGATAGGTGGCTTGGTGGTAGCTGAGGAATCAATTTGCCTCAGATGTGGCAGTGGAGGCTTTCTATCTGATGAAACACTTTAGGTTTTTCCTTTAAACTGTGTTTTAGATTGGGGATTAGGCTTTTGATAATGGTCTTAGCCGTAATCCCCATAAAAACCGTCTTCAATCTTCATCTGTTGTGTTCTGTCTTCAAACTGATACTCTTTAACTGTTTTTGAATTAAAACAGTGTCTTGTCGATGTGCAGGCCGCACTGGGATTTTTAAAGGCATCAATGTCCATGAAGCATTGAGAAAAAAATGAAGCGAAACCCGCAGATGGTTCTCTTTAACAGCTCGAAGGCGCAGGAAACGTCTTTCCCAACCCTTGGCTTTCTTTCATTATATAATGGAAAACCATTAAAACGCCTGCAAAACACAAAAATAATTAAGAAATCCTACGGAAATAGGTTTAAACTGCTTCAGATGGCGGGGGAGGAGCGTAGCCGTCGGATGAAGCCAACCAACGGTGGAGATCTGCATAGAAAGGAAAAAAGGATAGCGGGAGGAGAATAAGCAGGAGTAGTTTTGGACCGTCCAATCTGGACACGTGGACGGTCCAGATTCAATTGAAGGATCGCAATCGAGGGTAGCGAGCAAATGCACCGATTTGAAACATGCGATGCGATTTAGCGCAGACCGTCGATCTAAGATTCAGATCAACGGCGGGAAATGAATTGGGGGATGGCCGATCGGCGGGTGCAAACAAGTGTATGTGATGGAAAACCCCGATGCGATTGGGCGCTGGCCGTTTGATCAGCTTACGATTAACGGTGGAGATTAGTTTTTAGAAAGAACCGGCAGAAACCCTTATAACATATCAAAAACCCCAAGTTTTTAATATAAACGAAGGTTTAATGGATCAGGGTGGAAATAAAATATATACAAAGGATAGGCGCCCGCCTGCAGGGCCTTGGGATATATGAAAATTGATGGGCCCGGAGCTTTATATAAAATAAGGGCCTAATCGCAATCGAAACTACGGGCCTAATCGCAATCAAAACTGCGGGCCTAATCGCAATCGAAACTGCGGGCCTGGTCTTTTCGATCAACCCATTGAAATTTTCCCGATTACGATTGCGCGATCGATCTTTTTAATCAAACCATTTTATATTTAACACGTGACTTCAAGCTTTTAAGTTGAAACTTTGGATAAGCGGGTTCTTGGGTTTTATAAAGGAAAAAGTAGAACAGTAATGAAAATTTACAATGTTTTAAGCGTTAGAGGCGGGCTTACTGGATATATAAAATAAAAGATGCGATCGGGTTTTTGTATTTACAAAGGATTAATCGCATCGGAACATTTCAAACCAAAGTATGATCGCAATCGGAACTTTTGAATAGAGCACAAGTCTCGCACATTTTGATACTTTCGATGTGATGAGCACCAAAGAGGGTTAGCGCTTGGTTTTTTAATGGAAATGGGGTTTCCGAAACAGTTAAAAAGTGAGTTTTCAACTATGGAAAGGGGAATTTTTCATAAATGGAAAGAAGAGGACTTATGAAAACAAGGCAGTTTTGATGGAGAAAAAGGGGAGCAGATGAAAGGTTTGAGAAGAGGGAAAATGATGGTCTTTCAGCAGTCTTTCATTTGGAATCAGCAGAATTTTCTGAGTATAAAATGGGACAACAAATGAGGATTTTGGACAGAGGCATGAGACCTTAAAGAGACTTCAAGGGCCAACAATTTTTAGTGATAAAATTTGTTCCTTGGAGGCTCAAAAAAGATCTTAGCCACCTTTTGGTATAACAAAATATTATAGGTGGCTAACAGTGGCTCCACTTGGGGATGGTGCCTTCTTGAAGGCATCAAGAACTCAGACTTGACTTCTGGGAGGTTGATTAGTTGCCTCATCCATTGGGCTGTCCTTCTGTGATTGAATGATCTTCTTCTAAAAACATATTTGGCAGCCATGAAAACAATGGACCTTTATCAACCAGCTTGCTACCTACCCAATCCTACAGATCTAGCATTTTTTCTTCATCAGAGTGCACTTGGATTTGGCAAACTCTTTATACAACATTTTATTCTTTCAAAAAAGCAGGAAATCTAAACTATTTCTACTCCTTATTTCTCTCTGAACTCAGATTAAACAGTTGAGCTCAGATATTTCTCTACCTAGTCTACTGTCTGTTGGGATTAAACAGTCCAACAAACTTTCATTCTCTAAATTCTACAACAAAAATTTAAAAAAACAGTCAAGTCAAGATTAAGTTGTTTGACTTGCTGTGATCTATGGCATAAAAACAAGCTGCACATAGATTATTATTTGCAGAAAAATTAAATCAAAATGGAAGGCTTAAGATCTGAAAGTTTCTCATTATGGCCTTCTTTTTCTTTACAGCTCCGTTTTTTATTTTGTTTTGAGCTGTCTCTTTCTTGATATCTAATTCAGATTTTGGGCAAATTAGAACCAGTTTTTCTCTTTTAGAAAAATAAAATAGCTTTGAGTCATCTCTCTTTGGAGACTTTGGTTCAGATTTTGAACATGTTTGAACCTTTAATTTCAATCCTAATCTATCTACTGATAAGCCAAGATTAAACAGTTTGGCAAATCAAATTCACTACCCTATCAGCAGAAAATTGAAAGCTAATTAGTCAAGATTAAACAGTTTGACTAACTAGAAGTGTGTTTTGTAGGAGTGGCATTTAAAATTGCACACTTTCAGATTTATTTCTCTTTTTGGCATGGGGTTGTGCCTTTCTTGTTTTTCATTTCTGCCCTCTTTTCTTTCTTTCTTTGTTTTTGTATTTTTTGATTTTTCATAACTTTGAATGCAATGATGGATGAAATGTTTACAATGGAAAAAAGGAAAAATAAGGCTTAAAAACATATCATGAATCAAGAGAAGTAATTCTTGAGCATCCTTCCATTGACAGGACCCCCAAACCATTCTGTTCCATTTAGCTCTTGTAAGAAGAATGCATTGTTTCCAGCAACTGAATGAATAGAGTAAGGGCCAAGCCATAGATTGTCGAATTTACCATGCTTTCCCTTATCTTCTCTTTTTGAGTCCCACTTTAAAACTTTGTCCCCAATCTTGAAATTGCTGGCCTTTGTTCTTCTGTCAAAAAGCTTCTTAATGGTGTCCTGTTTCTGCAATGTTTTGTTGTACACTTCCTCTCTGATTTGCTGAAGATGAATGGTATGATTTATTCTTCTGATCATGTCATTATCTTCAGTCTGCAATTCTTGGATAAACTTCATAACTGGTACACCAAGGCTATTAGGAAAGATTGCATCTGTACCATACACCAGCTGAAAAGGTGACATACCAATAGATTTCTTCAAAGTTAATCTG
Organism: Pinus albicaulis; assembly: GCA_034641835.2. Classification (NCBI taxonomy): domain Eukaryota; kingdom Viridiplantae; phylum Streptophyta; class Pinopsida; order Pinales; family Pinaceae; genus Pinus; species Pinus albicaulis. Next base: position 836,948,398 of record CM076580.1, on the reverse strand, counting down.
TCAGCCCAAAGTGCATGGACTAGCTTTGTGTGCCAAGACTTTTTATTGTCCTCCAACAGTTTCTTGATTATTTTCACTAAGCTTTTATTGGAAGATTCTGCAAGTCCATTACCTTGAGGGTAATAGGCTGTGGAGTGTCCCAACGTTATCTGATATTTATGACATAAGTCAACCATTTTCTTTGATCCAAATTCTGCTGCATTATTTGTGATGATCTTGGTAGGGCAGCCAAATCTGGAAAGGATATTGGTTTCTATGAACTTTATAATAACTGAATCATTGGCCTGTCTACAAGGAATGGCTTCTATCCACTTAGTGAAATAGTCTGTGGCAGTAAGGATCCATCTATGATGGGCAGAAGATGAGGGATGGATTTCACCTATGAATTCAAGTCCCCACTGTTGAAAAGGAGCTTCAACAGTGATTGGATGCAGAGGAAGGGGTAATAATTTTCTCTTTCCCTCAAACAATTGGCATTTATGGCAAGTATTTGTCATTTTGTGAACATCAGAAAAAAGGGTGGGCCAATAGAAACCAGCCCTCAAAATTTTGTTGGCTGTTGACTTCCAGTACAAATGGCCTCCACACTCTCTTTCATGAAATTCCTGCTTAACCTTCTCTGCATCAAACTCAGGCAAACATTTAAGCAATATACCACTAGCATTTTTCCAATAAAGACACCTATCTACAATGCAATAGTTTACTGCTTTCCGTTTTAAGAACCTTGCCTTTGTTTTCGATAAACTAGGAGGTGTATTTAAATTAAGCAAAACATAAACGATATCAGCATACCAAGGAGAATTCATAAAATGGTTTTCAATAATGGGAGTTGAGAATTCTTCTTGGCTGTCCAAAGCATTAATCATATTAATATTAAGAAATTCAAAATTGGATTCAGCCATTAATCTAGCTAGACCTTGGCCTTTGATGAGTTTAGTGGGTTTTATCTCTAAATCATATTCGAGAATAACAGCAATCCACTTACCTCTCTTACCATCTGGGTCCTGCGTTAGAATGTCTTTAACAACCAAATTAGGGACAAAGGCAATGATGTGTGAGTGAAGGATGTATACTCTGAAGTCTTTCAATGCTTTAACCAAAGCAAAAGCTTGCTTTTCCATAATATTATACTTCAAAGGGGCATCCCTCAATGCCTTGCTAAAGAATGCAATAGGCTGATCTTGTCCTTGTGGATTTTTCTGTAAAAGGAAAACAGCAATGGTATGTTCTGATGCAAATGAGAAGATATAAAAATCTTTTGAAAAATCAGGGCTTATGAGAACCGGTGTTTTGGTTAATGCTTATTTCACCAGCTCAAAGGATGTCTTTGCTTCCAAGGTCCATTTTATCCCTTGCTCCTTCTTCAACATGTTTGTGATATTTCTAAGGAGCTCTGCCAAGTTAGGGATGAAACTTCTCAAAAAGTTTATCTTTCCAATGAAAGACTGCAACTCTTTGATATTTCAAGGATGAGAGATTTGCAATATAGCCTCAATCCTCTTTGGATCTATCTTTATACCCTCTTCTGAAATAATGTGTCCAAGAAGCTTACCTTATTAGAGACCAAATAGCGTCTTCTTAGGGTTTAAAGATATTCCAAACCTTTTGCACTTCTCTAAAACTTTTCTTAAATGTTCTAAATGTTCTTCATCTGTTTTTGAAAACACAGTGACATCATCTAGATAGATAATGATGAAGAAGCCCAATTCTTCCGAGAATTCTATGTCCATGGCTCTCTGAAAGGTTGCTCCAGCGTTCATTAGACCAAAAGGCATATTCACATACATGAAAGTGCCCCATGGAGTAGTGAAAGCTGTCTTTAATTGATCAGCAGGGTGAACTAAAATCTGATTATACCCTGAATATCCATCAAGCAACGAAATCCTTTTAGACCCCACCACCCTTTGTAAAATGTGATCCATTTTTGGTAAAAGGTAGTTGCCTTTTAACGAAGCTTTGTTTAAGTCTCTAAAGTATATACAAAGCCTGATTTCTCCAGTATTATTCCTAACGGACACCAGATTAGATACCCACTCAGAATATCTAATAGGGACAATAATGCCAGCATCGTGCATCTTCATGATTTCCTTCTTGACCAATGGCAACTGGACAGGGTTTATTCTGCGCAGTTTCTGTTTGAATGGTTTTTGGTTTTCTTTAAGAGGGATCTTGTGCTGTATTATTTCAGTGTCATAGGATTTAATATCTTCGTAACTCCATGCACAAACATCAGAAAATTCTTTGAACAACTCTATGTATTTGAGTTTAATGTGAGCTGGAAAAGTTTTGGACAGTTTGATCATTTTCGGTTTTTCCTCACTACCTATATTGCGCTCCTCTACTTCAGTCTCTACAGGTTCCAGTTTTGGTTTATTGGCCACATCGTTAAAATCAAACAACTCCTCTAAAGGCGTTAAACCACTTGGAAAATTTTCATCTTTAGAATGCAGAGTTTGTAATTCTTCTATTTCTAACTCTGCACTTAATTGTGTTTTGCTCCCAAGTTTGCTAGACAATAGGTTAATATTGGCAGGTTGAGGAGACGATTCTTCTTCACCAAGAAAGTTTTCTTCACTGCAGTTTGTATCATAATCTGAATCTGAACTGTGCAGTTCGAACTCATTTCTGAATTGCATGAAGTCTTCTATTTGTTTGTCATTGTAAAACACTTGCCAATATTTTTCGTTATCAGGCACTGTCGGTCTAAATTTTATCAGAGTTGTGTTGTCTCCAGTCTCATATGGCGTTAGACATGTCCTGGCCGCAAAAGCTAGATTGTGGGCCATAATGTTCTTTTTCCTTGGGATGAAACTCAGGTTTGACTCCTCAAATGTTGTCAACAGATCCATGACATCATTCCGATAGGCTCTAAGTCTGGGATGATTCGCATTATACTCCCCATTGATTTGCCTAATGATTAACTCAGAATCCCCGTACACATTAATTCTTCTGGCTCCTAATTTCTTCAAGAGATGCAAGCCTAAGAGAAGGGATTCATATTCTGCTATGTTGTTGGAACACTGAAAGTTTAACTTGCATGAGATGCATTTTGTGTGGTTGTTTTCAGTGTTAATGATCCAAACCCATGCACCAGCATTATTTCTAGTGCATGACCCATCAAAATACATATTCCATAAAGGACTGTCTTCGGTTTCGTCTGTTTGGCGATTGTCCTTTTTAACTATGGTGCCTTCTGACTGTTCATGATTAGCAGCACCCAATTGAATTTGTTTTGACTCCTCAAATTCTTCGATATATTGAGGGATGATGCCAGACATGTTAGGGGTATTTTCTGGGTTGTTAAGTCCTAAAAAAAATGGACTCATAACCGGTAAATCAAGACCTATGCTTTGTTTACTAATGTTTTCACATGTGGCAAACTGTTTGGACACTTCTGCGTTATCATACTCTTCTTCCCCGTCAGCCTTTAATTTTGTTAAAGTGACTTGCTCGCTAGGAGTTTCATTGTTAAACATGATAAAAGAATCAAGGCCTGTATTGACAGAATATATAGGAGAGTTTCGTGGTCTGTCTTGACTTGTGACCGTGTATTTCATATGAGACTCCCTGTAAAGTCTTCTGGTCTAATTGAAAACCGGGATGGTCGCATATGTCATGTCCATCTGCATAGTCCCCTGTAACTTAGCTCCCCAGGATCTTGATAATAGCATTCCATACTTTGGGGGGACATCAACCACAACAATGTCCATGAGTAAACATTTGGCTGGAATCTGGGCTAGGTTAACACAGAGGTCTTTGATCAATCCTAGACATTTTACTCTATTTGAGTCAAAGGAGTATAGGTCTTTGTAGGGTTTGGTAATTTATAAACCAAGGCTCTCCATCACAGCTTTAGGCATTAAATTATGAGAAGCCCCAGAATCATGCATAGCGTTGTGTAGAATTTTGTCATGGATGTTCAAAATCACATAAAAGGGAGGAACTGGTCCCTCTTGAAACTTCCCTTCAATCTTAGGGCCAAAAATCAACTCTGGTAGGTTGTCACTAAGATTAAATGTATCTCCATTTTCCTCTATATTTAAAGCCTTCAAAATTTGGTTCCTATATACATGTTGGGAAACTAACTCGGTTAATGGAACAGAGATTTTGATCTTTAAGATTTCCTGTTCCAGGCTGAAAGGGGTTTGATTATTTGAAGCACTTGTTTCAACCTTATTAGCTGTCACTCTATCAACAATTACAGCTTGCTGATTTGTTTTACTTGACACAACTATTGTAGAAGGAGTACTAGCTGAAGTGGTAGTACTGCTGATGTCTTCACTCTGTTTTTCAGAATTTTGAGTGTTTTTTTCCTTAGCCTTATCAGAATTAACAGCCACTTTTTTGTCTTTTTGTTTGGCTGTTTTGGATTTAGCTGCGGTGCTGCTTTAGGAGGATTTTTCAGAGGTTTTGGTGTTGGGGGCTTGTTGACTGGTCTTGCTTCTAAGTTCATATTCTCTTTGAGGTTCTATGAGGACATTTTCCATGTCCTGATAATAATTTTCATTATCATCTCTTTTGTCGTCGTAAGGTGTGTGAAGACCTTGTTTATTATCATAATGAACCTCAAAGTCATCATCCTCTTCCCCAAACATGTTGATATCCTCTTCCTCTGTTATGTCTTCTATTTCTTCAACCTCACTTACATAGTTTTGATGAAAGGGAGGGGTGATCTGTTGATCATCTTCCCTGGGTCTGTTTGGAGGTTGGTTCCTTCTAACATTCTGATTCTAGTTCCTATTTTGAGGAGCAGTTTGATTTTGATTTGCTTGTGCTCTCTTAATTATGCTCATCTCTTTCATCATTTCTTCCATCATTCTCTCCATTTTTGAGTTGGAAGTAGAAGGTGTGGATTCCTCTCTAAAAGATACTCTCTTTTCAACTTTCATCCTCGCTCTCTTCTCCATAAGGTTCACTTCCACAGAAAGAGCACCCCTTTGCATGTCTTCAAGAGTTGCAAAAACTCTTTCTCTAAGTGAATATGTCATGTCTGGATCAAACCCTTCAGGAAATTTGTTTAAAGCTGAGCCCTGAGGAGGTTTTAGTTCAGGGGAAAGTGCATTATAAACGTTGTTAAATCTGGTACAATAAGATTGTACACTTTCCCCAGGGTTCCTATGGAGATTGTTATAGTCAGCAAGGACTTGGAGAGGATTCTTTCTCACTTCCCATTTGTTTAAGAATGTTTGATGGAAGGCTTGGAGATCGTTAATACTATGGGGGGTTAAACCTTTAAACCATTTTCTTACTTCTCCCCCCAAACTTTGAGCAAATAGTCTCAACTTGACAGAATCATTATCAATTTCATTTCTGTCAAAGTAGTCATTCATCTTGTCCACATGTTGAGATGTTGTTATAGCATTACTAGCATCATATAATGGAATTTTGGACTGATAGTCCTGTGGAAGATTGGCTAATGGTACAGGAAGGACTAAGGGAGCATACCATGTTGCCATGGCAGGAGGTGGAGGTGTATTTACAGAAGGGAAAGTGGGCTGAGGTGAAGTGGTTTGAACAGTGGATGTAGGGTGAGTAGAAGTGGATGGACCAGGAGTAGACTGTTGAGATGATCTTGGATGAGAGATACCTAGATTATGAAGGAAATGTAAATCAGGAGGTGTTGTTTCCCTGCTACCAGGATGTTCACTTGTTTCAGGAGATGAAAGTGAAAATTCAAAGTCTAACTGGATTATATCATCAAATGACCTAGTCCTAAATGGGTTCACTAAGTCAGTTTGTGATTGTTGCAGAGCTGAAAGATTTTCAGGGACTGAATTAGCTCTCAAGGTTGATCTGAAAACAGTTAATAATTTAACCTTAGGAGACTTCCAAAGGATACTTTCTGGATTATCAACTATCTCAGGTGGGTTAGGGCCTGGATAGGCTCTGGTGTGAATCTTTTTAGAAGCCACTATGCTATGTTGTTTAGACCTAAAACAAGAAAAGTTCAACCAGATATGACAATCTTGGAGAGGTTAACCAATCCTTTTTTACAATTTTAAATCCCACAGTCCTCTAACTGAGTTTGAATGATTTTATAATGATAAGGGTTCTTCCCAGTGGAGTCTTAAGGTCTGCTAGGATTGTGGAGTCGCCAAGTGGAAATTTTTAGCTCCTTTCAGAGGTAAAAGGTCTTATGGTCCACCACCATGTTTATTTAATTCCAATCTGAAATATTTTTAGGTTTTTCTAAGTCATTTTTCAGTTTTGTGGTTGTTAAGAATGTCCTAAATTTGTTTCAAAACTTAGCTAAGGTTGTGAGACAAAGGCAGTCTACTCTTATGGCTAAGCCAGCTGATTTTTCAAGGTTAGATGAAGTCTTAAGAGAAACCTAGGGTTTACCTAGTTTTTCACTGATTCAAACAAGTTCCATCATGATTACCTATATTAGGCAGTGCCTGAAAAGGCTGCTTTTTACTCTGGTTAATAAAGCAGATGCTCTATGAATCAAATCTCTGACGTCGTATGATTATCTTTAAATGAAAATGATTCTGGGTTCGATATCCCCAGTGGAGTCGCCAGAAATGTTAGGTTCTGGTGGCTCAGTTGCAAAATAGAACAATTGTCATGGAACCAGAGATTTTGAGTTAAAGTCGTCCCCAGCGGAGTCACCAGAAATGTTAGGTTCTGGTGGCTCAACTGCAAAATAGTACACTTGTCATGGAACCAGAGATTTTGAGTTAAAGTGTCCCCAACGGAGTCGCCAGAAATGTTAGGTCTCTGTAATTTATTAGCAAGATTGGGAGAGTCCAATCATAGAGTTAACATCATTTCAACCAACTTTGGGATTCTAGGATCTAGCCCTCCTGAATCCGGAGAGGGATCTCTCCTATATGTACAAAGATGGATATTGTCTTTGAAAATCTTAAGGTAATGATATTAGGCTAGTTATGAAGACCAAGGTTTTTGTTTTGTTTTGGATGGTTGAGCATGAAATGTTACTTGAGGGGAAAGTCCTAAGTGCAAAAAGATTCAAAAGTGAGAAGTTGCAAGCAAATAGAATGGTTTTGGCAGATAGATAGATATAATGCTGGTTTTTAGTCTATTAGGCTATGGAGTCATATCTGGGCTTTAATTGAACAACAACATCAAGTGTGATCTAAGGGGCAAGTTATCTATACCACAAGATTATTGAGATTAAAATTATGAAATGGAAACATTAAAATGTTGGACGGGTGGAAACTGAGAATAATTTCTCAGAGGATTTATAGTCAGTCCAAACAAGAAAAGCCTCTTAAGTAACTGTTTTAAAACCAACCAAGGACAGGGCTAACCATAGAATTCTTGGGCAAGTTCTTATTAAAGCAGCTTAATTGAAAAACAATCCAGTAATTCACATAATTACCTTCAGAAAGTATGAAAACACATAAGAAAAACAGAGTGTAACTTAAGATCAGATAAAGTACTTTTAAACCTAGTCTGCTTTCATTCAACACCAAGGGAAACTTTCAGAATCTGCCTTTGGAGAAAAGAATCTAGGAATCAAGGCAAACCATATCTTCTCTAGTCTAACTTTAATAGCAAATAATGGAAATAACATTCGAGAAAAATGTTTGAGCAAACAGAAGGACGAGGGAACACCAACATTCCTAACTGTTTAAACTGTATTGAATCATTCTTAAATAAACAAATCTGAAGAAAACATTAAGATAAATATTTCTCAGCCAGAGAAGGTTACTGCTATACAGAAAATCCTAACCCTGTTTAAACTGTTCTTTACAGAGGAATATGAACAATATGGCATACATAGAAGGAAAACAATTTAACAAAGAAAGAAGCACTTCACCGGTGATATAGACCAGGATCCCAAGAAAAAACTTTTATATTGATGTCAAACCAGTTACAATCTTTAGGTCCAATGTTTCAGTTCAACAATCATCTTCACTATTCAACCTAACTACTCTAGCACAAACAGAGCTTCAAGGGCCAGTGAACACTATGTACAAATAGAAGTCTCGAGCTCAAGTGTATTTCAAAGTTCTGCAACCAACAATTTCTCATCTTCTTCTGAGGTATTTATAGAATAATGAGGAGGTGATTTGAGAAAATATCTCTCAGGATAATTAATACAGGTTCAAGACTTCTCGGCCCTTTGAGAGGCTCGATGAAGTATTTCACAGGTGGAACACTGTATTAACTGCTTTACATTTATGGATTAAGCTCGGTGGGAGCTTTATTTGACTTTGAGGATTTATGTAACGTTTGGAGTAACTCTGCAGATATTTTTTGCATTGATTTCCTTGCAGAAGTAACTCCCTGGCTGCACTGGAGGTGAATATCTGATTTTCTTCAATAACTTCGGCCTCTGTTTGAAAGGTTTGAGGCGACAGGTGGCTCGGTGGTAGCTGAGGAATCAATTTGCCTCAGATGTGGCGGTGGAGGCTTTCTGTCTGATGAAACACTTTAGGTTTTTCCTTTAAACTGTGTTTTAGATTGGGGATTAGGCTTTTGATAACGGTCTTAGCCGTAATCCCCATAAAAACCGTCTTCAATCTTCATCTGCTGTGTTCTTTCTTCAAACTGATACTCTTTAACTATTTTTGAATTAAAACAGTGTCTTGTCGATGTGCAGGCCGCACTGGGCTTTTTAAAGGCATCAATGCCCATGAAGCATTGAGAAAACAATGGAGCGAAACCCCACAGATGGTTCTCTTTAACAGCTCGAAGGCGCAGGAAACGTCTTTCCCAACCCTCGGCTTTCTTTCATTATACAATGGAAAACCATTAAAACGCCTACAAAACACAAAAATAGTTAAGAAATCCTGCGGAAATAGGTTTAAACTGCTTCAGATGGTGGGGGAGGAGCGTAGCTATCGGATGAAGGCAACCAACGGTGGAGATCTGCATAGAAAGGAAAAAAGGATAGCGGGAGAAGAATAAGGAGGAGTAGTTTTGGACCGTCTGATCTAGACACGTGGACGGTCCAGATTCAATCGAAGGATCGCAATAGAGGGTAGCGAGCAAATGCACTGATTTGAAACATGTGATGCGATTTAGCGCAGACCGTCGATCTAAGATTCAGATCAACGACGGGAAATGAATCAGGGGATGGCCGATCGGCGGGTGCAAACAAGTGTATGTGATGGAAAACCCCAATGCGATTGGGCGCTGGTCGTTTGATCGGCTTACGATCAACGGTGGAGATTAGTTTTTAGAAAGAACCGGCAGAAACCCTTATAACATATCAAAAACGCCAAGTTTTTAATATAAACGAAGGTTTAATGGATCAGGGTGGAGATAAAATATGTACAAAGGATAGGCGCCTACCTGCAGGGCCTTGGGATATATGAAAATTGATGGGCCCGGAGCTTTATATAAAATAAGGGCCTAATCGCAATCGAAATTGCGGGCCTAATCGCAATCGAAACTGCGGGCCTAATCGCAATCGAAACTGCGGGCCTGGTCTTTTCGATCAACCCATTGAAATTTTCCCGATTACGATTGCGCGATCGGTATTTTTAATCTAACCATTTTATATTTAACACGTGACTTCAAGCTTTTAAGTTGAAACTTTGGATAAGTGGGTTCTTGGGTTTTACAAAGGAAAAAGCAGAACAGTAATGAAAATTTACAATGTTTTAAGTGCCGGAGGCAGGCTTACTGGATATATAAAATAAACGATGCGATCGGGTTTTTGTATTTACAAAGGATTAATCGCATCGGAACATTTCAAGCCAAAGTATGATCGCAATTGGAACTTTTGAATAGAGCACAAGTCTCGCGCATTTGGATACTTCCAATGTGATGAGCGTCGAACAGGGTTAGCGCTTGGTTTTTTAATGGAAATGGGGGTTCCGAAACAGTTAAAAAGTGAGTTTTCAACTATGGAAAGGGGAATTTTTCATAAATGGAAAGAAGAGGACTTATGAAAACAAGGCAGTTTTGATGGAGAAAAAGGGGAGCAGATGAAAGGTTTGAGAAGAGGGAAAATGATTGTCTTTCAGCAGTCTTTCATTTGGAATCAGCAGAATTTTCTGAGTATAAAATGGGACAGCAAATGAGGATTTGGGATAGAGGCATGAGACCTTAAAGAGACTTCAAGAGCCAACAATTTTTAGTGATAAAATTTGTTCCTTGGAGGCTCAAAAAAGATCTTAGCCACCTTTTGGTATAACAAAATATTATAGGTGGCTAACAGTCCTGTTGCCTTGTGCCGAAGGAAAACTTTTCCTTCACTGAAGACAACTTCATACCCTTTATCCTCTAACATTACGACTGAGATCAAATTCTTCTTTAAACCTGGAACATGCACTACATCTTGTAAAAGAATGATTTTACCTAACTCCCTCTGAAATTTTATGGTACTAATGCCGGTCGCATTGTATCGTCCATTTTCACCCAACTCAACATGCAACTGGAGATCTTTCTCCACCAAGTCGCTGAAAAGATTCACATCTCCCGTCATGTGAAAGGAAGCGCCACTATCAAAATACCATCCTGATCCCAATGCACTAGACACCATGCATGTGATCAATGAGAAGTCCAGCTCAAATTGCGAGGCAAGAGCTTCACCTGCTGCAGCTCCAGCAACCTGCTTGTTCTTCTTCTTCTGTGGACAATTCGTGGCGTAATGTCCATGCTCGTGACAGTGAAAACACTTCACTTTGGACATGTAACACTCTTTACCATCCGCACCGGATTGAGAAGCATTCTTCTTGCCCTTCCCCTTCCTTGATTTGGTAGCCAAAGCACAATCTTCTTCATCAGATGCCTTTGATGAAGATCCATCCCTGGTGCTCTGCCTTATCTCCTCTTGCATAAGATCCGACCAAAGTCGCTCCCATCCTGGAAATTTCTCCCGACCATTGACAGAATCCTCATAGGAATGCCAAATCTTTGGAAGCCCAAGGAGAGCCAAGCTCACCAAGTATTCTTCATCCACACTAACTCCTACACTCCAAATCTCATCCCTGCAGTGGACAAAAATTTGTCAAGTATACCGGAATAGTGTCATTCTTCTCCATCTTTATTTTCCTAAGTTTATCCTTGAGCGCCAACTTCCTCTAGTCGCTCTTGCTTTGGAATAAATCTGTCAAGGCTTTCCACATCAAAAATGGAGAAGCCTTACCATGTAGGCTGGATACAATGTTATCCTTCATGCCCTCCAACAGAATCCTTCGACACCTTGTTGTCTTCTTTTTCCAAGCCTCAACTTGAGCAGCATCAGTAGGATTTGGGACTTCAACATCTATGAAATCCTTTGGCCCATTGTCATCTAACACTGCCTCCATCCTATCTCTCCATGCAATATAATTCGAGCTGCCTTCAAGAGCATACTTCAATCACAATCCTTGATAAGACATTTTGACTTCGACACAAAGAAAACACTGCTGCAAATTCGAATTCCACCAGCTCAAAACTCAACCGCTTCTAATCTAATGTGAGAAAAAAGTATTTCTAGCATAGAGATTTACTGTAGGGGAATTTACTGGATATATCACCTTTCAAAGAAAGGATGGATCCAGAGGCTACCTGGCCCGCTTACAGACTCTATCTACCGAAATAAATTGTAATCATTGTAATAGATCCGATGATCAATTTCGCTCCGATACCATGTATAAATTTGAATAATAGCTGAATTATTCACCGATATTATCTTTATTACACACTATTTAAGCTTCATGCATAATACATAACCTCTTCTACAATTGATCATCAATTTGCGGAAATAGAAGCAGTCGCATGCGCACATTAAAACATAATCAAGCACACATAGAACACAGTATGTAATGGGAAAGCATACAGCTGAAAACCCCCAACTATATGTATATTATAATAATAGAGAACATGTAACAATACATATTACAAATCTCTCACAACTCTCAGCACTATCTCAAATAGTTACACACAAACTAGCTCAGATCTGAACAAGTCACAGTTTCAAATCTCCTCCACAAGTATGCCTGCCTCTACTGCGCAATCCAAGATGAGAATGAATGAGATCCAAGTTCGAATCCCCTTTTCTTGTACTACGCAATACTCATTGGCAATCTCAACCAATGTGTGTGCAAATCTCATGCACAAGTATAGTCACAACTGATAGCCACACTCACCCTTTCACCCACCTCTAACACTGGTCTCCACTGAACTGTCCATGCATTGCAGTTAACTGATGTATTCTTTAGTTGATTTATGAGTTAATAATTAGTGAATTAATTAATAATTAATTCACACCACTCATCACTAGTGTATTTTCCAGTTAAACTAAATACAACTAGTTCAACTAAGTTAAACCAAACACAACTCCACCAACTGTCTCATCAACTCCACCAAACTCTGCCACATGAGTTCTAACCGAAGTCAACCATGCAATAGCTCAAATAACCCTTAGGAAAAGCGTATTTCCTTCTATCAGCTGCATGTGCCACATCCAAGCATCAAACTGAAGTGCTCCAAGAGGATAAGATAATGTTTATAGTCTAAATATTATTAAGGGTTAATAATATTTGACTGTTCTATTTTTAGCCCGTCAGTCTAAAAATAGAAACCGCCCAATGTCTAAAAATAGAGGTCCATCTATTTTTACCAACTCGACCAATCATCCATAAATAGCATCCTGCAACTCATAGACCATGATCCATATGTCTAAAAATAGACATAGTCTAAAAATGGACTTTGCGACAAAAATCACAAGTGTGGTCCCCACCTAGTTTAGGTGATCACTTTCCAACTAGGATCAGGAAAGATGTTTCAGGATGCCTCCTTCACTGTTTCTTGTTGCCATTTTCAACATTTTCCGATGGGGGTTTAATTATGGGTCACATCTTTGGTTTTATGCGAAAAAGGAGCTGGGGGCTAAGGCCAAAGGGGCTTAAGGCCTTAGTAAAAAAAATGAGTTTTTAGGCCAAAATGAGAGGTTTTCAATGCTTTTTTTGGCTTTCGGTAGAAGGGGAAAAATGGGTTTTTAAACCTTCCAAAGGAATTTTCAAAGGTTTAAAGGGAATTTTGAGGGAATGAGGGGTAAATGAAATGTTTTATGAATGAAATGGAGAAGGGAAAAAGGAGAAGGGAAAATGAGGGAAAATGGAACTTTTCAACAGTCTTTTCCTTTGGTAAACAGTAGATTTTATGAGGGAAACAATAGTGAAGGTTTTCTGAAGGAAAAATAGAATTCATTAAGGCTTCAAGAACTCACAATTTAAAAATGAATTGTTTCTTGAAGTCTAGAAAAGATCTAGCTACCATTTGATATGAAAATTTTTTATAGGTGGCTAACAATAGTGAAGGTTAAGGTTAAGTTAAGGGTAAAGTCAAGGTTAGGGTTAGGTTAAGGTTAAGATTAGGTTAAGGGAAAATTTAAGGTTAAGGTTAGGTTAAGGTTAAGGTTATATTTAAGGTCAATGTTAAGGTTAGGTTATAGTGAAGGTTAAGGTTAATTTTAGGTTATGTTAACTATAACCTAACCCAACCCTGACCAAACCCTTAACCTTAACTTGACTAAACCCGTAACCTTAACATAAATTAACCTTAACCTTGACCTTGACCTCAACCTTAACCTTATCCTTAACCTTCACCTTAACCTAACCTTAACCTTAACCTTAACCTTAATTATAACCTAATCCAAACCTTAACCTTTACCTAACCTTAACCTTAACCTTAACCTTAACCTTGACCTTGACCTTAACCTTAATATTAACCTTTACATTAACTTTAACCTTAACCTTAACCTTATCTTACCCTTAACCTTAACTTATCCTTAACCTTGACCTAACCGTAACCTTAACCTTAACCTTAACTATAACCTAACTCTAACCTTAACCTTCACTATCACCTAACCTTAACCTTAACCTTAACCTAAGTCAGATTAAGGTTAGTCAGGTTAAAGGTTAAGGTTAAGGTCAAGGTTAAGGTTAAGGTTATAGTCAAGGTTAAGGTTAAGGGTAAGGTTAGGGTAATTTCATGTTAAGCATAAGGTTAGGGTTAAGGTTAGAGTGAGGTTAAGGTTAAGATAAAAATAAGGTTAAGGTTAAGGTTAGGTTAAGGTTAATTTTAAGGTTAAAGTTAAGGTTAGGGTTAGGTTAAGGTTAAGATAAGGATAAGGTTAAGGTTAAGGTTAGGGTAGAGGTTAAGGTTAAGGTTAAGGCTAAGGTTAATTTAATGCTAAGGTTAGGTTAAGCTTAAGTTAAGGGTAAAGTCAACCTGTAACATTAACCTTAACCTTAACCTTCACTATAACGTTACCCTAGCCTTGACCAAATCCTTAACCTTAACTATAACTTAACCATAACCTTAACCAAACCCTTAACCTTAACCTTGACTTTACCCTTAACTTAACCTTAACTGTAACCTTAACCTTACATTAACCTAACTAAACCTTCACCTTGACCTTGACCTTGACCTTAACCTTAACTTTACCTTAACTTTAAGGGTTTAGTTAGGTTAAGGTTCAAGTTAAGGGTTTGGTCAAGGTTAGCGTTAGGTTGAGGTTAAGGGTGAAGGTTAAGGGTAGGGTTAAGGTTAAGGTTAGATTAAGGGTAAAGTTAGGGTTAAGGTCAAGGTTAAGCTGAAGGTTAAGGATAAGCATAGGGTAACATTAAGGTTAAGGTCAAGGTCAAGGTTAAGGTTAAGTTAGGTTAAGGTAAGGTTAAGGTTACGGTTAGGTTAAGGTTAAAGTTAAGGTTAGGTTATGGTTACGATTAGGTTAAGGGTAAAGTTAAGGATAAGGTTAGGTTAAGGGTAAAGTCAAGGTTAAGGTGAGGTTAAGGGTAAGGGTTTGGTCAAGGTTAAGGTTAGGTTATAGTTAAGGTCAGGTTAAGGTTAGGTTATAGTTAAGGTCAAGTTAAGGTTAAGGGTTTGGTCAACGTTAAGATTAGGTTATAGTTAAGGTCAAGGTTAAGGTTAAGGGTAAAGTTAATGTTATGGATAAGTTTAAGGTTAGGTTTAGGTTATAGTTAAGGTTAAGATTAGGTTAAGGGTAAAGTTAAGGTTAAGGTTAAGGTTAAGGATAGGGAAAGGTTTTAGTTAAGGTTAAGGTTAAGGTTAAGGTTAAGGTTAGGTTAAGGTTAAGATAAGGTTAAGGACCAGGTTAAGGTTAGGTTAGGTTAAGGTTAAGGTTAAGGGTTTGGTCAAGGTTAGGGTTAGGTTATAGTGAAGGTTAGGTTAAGGGTAAAGTCAAGGTTAAGGTGAAGGTTAAGGGTAAGGTTAAGGTTACAGGTTTAGTCGGGTTAATGGTTTGGTCAAGGTTAGGGTTAGGTTAAGGTTAAGGTTAAGGTTAGGTTAAGGGTAAATTCAAGTTTAAGGTTATGGTTAAGGTTAAGGGTAAGATAACTTTAAGGTTAAGGTTAAGGTTAAAGTTAAGATTAAGGTTATGATTAGGTGAAGGTGAAGGTTATGGTTAGGCCAAGGTTAAGATTAAGGTTAAGTTAAGGTTAAGGGTAATATAATGTTAAGCTTAAGCTTAAGCTTAATATTAGGTTAAGGGTAAAGTCAAACCTTAACCTTAACCTTCCCCTACACTTAACCCTAACCTGAACCTGAACCTTAACCTAACCTTAACAATAACCTTAGCCTTAACTTTACCCTTAAAGTAACCTTAACCTTACCCTAACCATAACCCTAACTTTACCCTTAACCTAATCTTAACCTTAACCTAACCTTAACCTTAACTTTACCCTTAACCTAACCTTAACCTTACCTTAACCTTTACCTAATCTTAACCACAACCTTAACCATAACCTTAACCTTAACCTTAACCTAACCTTAACCTTGACCTTAACTATAACCTAACTCTAACCTTGACCAAAGCCTTAACCCTAACCTTAAACTAACTAAACCTGTAACCTTAACCTTAACCTTACCCTTAACTTTAACTTATCCTTAACCTTAACCTTAACCGTAATCTTAACCTCAGGTTAAGGTTAAGGTTAAGGGTAAGGTTATGGTTAAGGGTAAAGGTTAAGATTAAGGTTATAGGTTTAGTCAGGCTAAGGTTAAGGTTAAGGGTTTTGTCAAGGTTAGGGTTAGGTTATAGTTAAACTCAAGGTTAAGGTTAGGTTAAGGTTAAGGTTAAGGTTATGGTTATCGTTAAGGTTAGATTTAGGTTAAGGCCAAGGTTAAGCTTAGGGTTAGGTTAAGGTTAAGGGTGAAGGTTAAGGCCAAGGTTAAGGTTAAGGTTATGGTTAAATTTAGCTTAAGGTTAAGGTTAAGGTTAAGGTTAAGGTTAGGTTATAGTTA
The DNA here is from genome assembly GCA_034641835.2 of Pinus albicaulis. Classification (NCBI taxonomy): domain Eukaryota; kingdom Viridiplantae; phylum Streptophyta; class Pinopsida; order Pinales; family Pinaceae; genus Pinus; species Pinus albicaulis. Next base: position 836,932,225 of record CM076580.1, on the reverse strand, counting down.
AGGTTAAGGTTAAGACACGTAACCTTATACTTGACATTACCCTTAATATTAACCTTAACATTAAACTTCACCTTAACCTTACTAACCCCATAACCTTAACCTTAACCTTAACCTCAACCTTAACCTTAATTAACCTAACCCTAACCTTGACAAAACCCTAACTTTAACCCTAACCCTAACCATAACATTAACCTTAACTTTACGCTTAACCTAACCTTAACCTTAACTATACCCTTAACCTAATCTTAACCTTAAACTAAGCTTAATCTTACCCTTAAACTTGACCTTAACCTTAACTTAACCTAACCTTAACATTAACTATAACCTAACATTAACCTTGACCAAACCCTTAACCTTAAACTTATGTTAACCTTATCCTATCCTTAACCTTAACCTTAACCTAACTATAACCTTACCCTTAACCTTAACCTTGACCTTAACTATAACCTAACCCTAACCTTGACCAAACCCTTAACATTAACCTGACTAAACCCGTAACCTTAACCTTAACCTTAACCTTACCCCCTTAGCCTTAATCATAACCTAATCTTAACCTTAACTAAAACCTAACCCTAACCTTAACCAAACCCTTAAGCTTGAGCTTAACCTTAACCATAACCATAACCTCAACCTTCACCTAACCTTAACCTTAACCTTAATCTTAACATAACTTTAACCTTAACCTAACCTTAACCTTAACTTTAACCTAACTATAACCTTACCCTTAGCCTTAACCTTGACATTAACTATAACCTATCCCTAACCTTGACTATAACCTTAACATTAACCTTAACCTAACCTTAACCTTAACTTTACCTTAACCTTGACTTTACCCTTAAACTAACCTTAACCTTAACTTAACCCTTAACCTTGACCAAACATTTAACCTTAACCTTAACCTTAACTTTACCCGTAACCTAATCTTAACGTTAACCTAACCTTAACCCTGACTTTACCCTTAATGTAACCTTTACCTTGACCTTAACCTGAGGTTAAGATTATGGTTAAGGTTAAGGTTAAGGGTAAGGTTAAGGGTAAGGTTAGGGTTAATGTTAGGGTAAGGTTAGGGTTAGGTTAAGGTTAAGGTTAGGTTAGGTTTAGGTTAGGTTAAGGTTAAGGTTAAGGTTAAAGTAAGGTTAAGGTGAAGGTTAAGGTTATGTTTAAGGTTAAGGTTAAGGTTAGGTTAAGGTGAAGGTTAGGTTAAGGTTAAGGTTAAGGTGAAGGGTAAAGATAAGGTTATGGTTAAAGATAAGGTTAGGGTTAGGTTATAGTTAAGGTTAAGGTTAGGTTAAGGGTAAGATAAGGTTAAGGTTAAGGTTAGGTTAATGTTAAGGTTAGGTTATAGTAAAGGTTAAGGTTAAGATAAGGTTAAGGTTAAGGTTGTGGATTTGGTCAAGGTTAGGATTAGGTTATAGTTAAGGTCAAGGTTAAGGTTAGGTTATAGTGAAGGTTAAGGTTAAGGTTAGGTTAAGGTTAAGGTTAAGGTTATGGTTAAGGTTAACGTTAGGTAAAGTGTAAAGGTTAAGGTTAAGGTTAATGTTAAGGGTTTGGTCAAGGTTAGGGTTGGGTTATAGTTAAGGTTATAGGTTTATTCAGGTTAAGGTTAGGGTTAAGGGTTTGGTCAAGGTTAGTGTTAGGTTCAAGTTACGGGTTTAGTCAGGTTGAGGTTAGGTTAAGGGTTTGGGCAAGGTTAGTGTTAGGTTCAAGTTACGGGTTTAGTCAGGCTAAGGTTAGGTTTAAGGTTACGGTTATGGTTAAGGTTAAGGTTAAGGGTAAAGTCAAGGTTAAGGTTAAGGTTCGGTTAAGGGTAAACTTAAGGTTAAGCTTAAGGTTTGGTCAAGTTTAGGGTTAGGTTATAGTTAAGGTTAAGATTACGTTAAGGTTAAGGTTAAGGTTGAGATTACGATTATGGTTAAGGTTAATGTTAGGTTAAGTTAAGGTTAAGGTTAAGGTTTGGTCAAAGTTAGGGTTAGGTTATAGCTAAAGTTAAGGTTAAGGTCAAGGTTAGGTTAAGGTTAAGATTAGTTTAAGGGTAAATTTAAGGTTATCGTTAGGGTAAGGTTAGGGTTAAGGTTAGGGGAAGGTTAAGGTTAAGGTTAGGTTAAGGGTAAAGTCATGGTCAAGGTTAGGTTAAGGGTAACAGTTTCGTCAAGGTTAGGGTTTCGTTATAGTTAAGGTTAGGTAAAGGTTAAGGTTAAGGGTTTGGTCAAGGTTAGGGTTAGGTTATAGTTAAGGTTAAGGTTAGGGAAAGGTTAAGGTTAAGGTTAAGGTTACGAGTTTATTCAGGTTAAGGTTAAGGTTAAGGTTACGGTTAGGTTAAGGTTAAGGTTAAAGCTATTTTTAAAGTTAAGGTTAAGGTTAATGTTATGGTTAAGTTTAAGATTAGGTTAAAGTTAGGATAAGGTTAAGATAAGGTTAATGTTAAGGTTAAGGGTGAATGTTAAGGGTAAGGCTAGGGTTAAGGTTAGGTTAAGTTCAAGGTTAAGGTTAACTTAGATTAAGGTTAGGCTAAGGGTAAAGTCAAAGTTAGGGTTAAATTTAAGCTTGATGTTAAGGTTAAGGTCAAGGTTAAGGTTATGGGTCTCAACCTTAACCTTCACTATAACCTAACCTTAACTATAGCCTAACCCTAACCTTAACAAAACCTTAACCTTAACCTTAACTTAACCGTAACCTTAACCTTAACCTTACCTTTAACCTTAACCTTAAGCTTAATCCTAAGCTTAAACTAACGTTATTCTTGACCTTAACTATAACCTAACCCTAACCTTGACCAAACCTTAACCTTAACCTTAACCTTAGTCTTACCTAACTATAACCTTACCCTTAACCTCAACCATGACCTTAACTATAAGGTAACCCTAACCTTAACCTTAACGTTAACCCTAACCTTAACCTTAACTTTATCCTTAACCTAATATTAACCTTAACCCTAACCTTAATGCTAACCTTATCCTCAACCTTAACCTTAACCTAAGGTTAAGATTATGGTTAAGGTTAAGGTTAAAGATAAGTTAAGGTTAAGGGTAAGGTTAAGATTAAGGTTAAGGTTAAGGTTAAGGTTAGTGTTAAGGTTAAGGTTAAGCGTTTGGTCAAGGTTAGGGTTAGGTTATAGTTAAGGTCAAGGTTAAGGTTGAAGTTATAGTTAAGGGTAACATTAAGGTTAAGGTTAAGGTTAAGGGTAAAGTTAAGGTTAAGGTTAAGGATAAGGATAAGGTCAAGATCAAGTTTAAGGTTAAGTAAAGGTTAAAATAAGGTTAAGGGTAAGTTTAAGATAAGTTTAAGGGTAAGGTTAAGGTTAAGGTTAAGGGTTTGGTCAAGATTAAGGTTAGGTTATAGTGAAGGTTAAGGTTAAGTTAAGGGTAAAGTTAAGGTTAGGGTTAGGTCAAGGTTAATATTAGGTTAAGGGAAAAGTTAAGTTTAAGGTTAGGTTAAGGTTAAGATTATTTTTAAGGTCAATGTTAAGGTTAGGTTATATTGAAGGTTAAGGTTAAGACCCGTAACCTTAACCTTAACCTTAATATTTCCTTAATCTTAACCTTAACTATAACCTAAACCTAACCTTGACAAAAACCTTAACCTTAACCTGACTAAACCCGTAACCTTAACCTAAATTAACCTTAACCTTGACCTTGACCTTAACCTTAACCTTAACCTTAACCTTCACCATAACCTAACCTTAACCTTGACCTTAACTATAACCTAAACCTAACCTTAAACTTTACCTAAACTTAACCTTAAACTTGACCTTAACATTAACCTTAACCTTAACCTTAAGCTTATCTTACCCTTAACTTTAACTTATCCTTAACCTTGACCTAACAGTAACCTTAACCTTTTGTTGGCAATATGATGCAGAGTGTTGTCCTTGATGGCAACCCACTTGATGAAGATGATGGAAACCTACTTGATGAAGTTGTCCTTGATGATTGATGAGTTTATTAATGATGTAAATCGGATGTTCTACAAGCAGCTCAGAAGTACCAGAGAAAGCAATATTCAGTATGTGCCAGAACAATGATGAAAAGTGTACATTACAAGGCATACGCGGGTTTGTTAAGGAGAAGGCACGTATGCACGTGGAAAAGTACGTGCCAAGTCACGTATGATCAAATGCGCTCTAAACGTGTAAAACCAGGGGTTACTACTGTTTAGTCTCAATCTAGTCTCCTAAATTGAGTTCATTTAATTGTCAACCAGGGTTGGTAAAATGCTGAAGTGAACTGCACCATATGTGCCTAGGTGTTTTGTCTCTTAATGCATTGTGTTTAGTGTTTTATGATGTTTTTGGTCTTTTGTGATGATTTATGATGTTTTTGGTCTTTTTGGTAGTTTTATGTTCACAATGAAAAATGACTAGAAAGCTAGTGGAAAGAAGCTAATGATTAAAACAGAGTGAAACCTAATTGGTTGATGACAAGTGGTGAATGCAAAGGAAACTACTAAAACAGAATCAAATCCAAACTATAACTAAACAAAAACAAAGTTTGATAATGACTTTTAAGCAAATGATTCAAAACATAAACTCAACTTGTCAAATTCTTTCATCAAAGGTATTTTGAGAGAGATCTTGAGACATGGTCAGCTAAGCATGCAAATTCTCCTAACTAAACAGTTAAACAAATAACTTATAATGATGCAACATTTTATCCATGATTAGAGATTTGTTGAAGCATATTTGGAGTAAAATATTGATACCATCATAAGATCTCTACTTTAAGAATAGTTCCTAACTCTATTCTGCAACTTAGTTTGATAACACTACACTTCACTCAAAGGTTATGGATTTTTAAAATAGTCTTTTGAGGAAATGTTTGTTTGTGAGATGATAAGGAAGTTGCAGAAGTACTTCAGGCCTTAAAATGATATTGTCTTATGTTCATATGGTTATGAATCAATTATAGATTTTAGAACAAGACGAGGTTTGTAAATAATGAAGGTTGTTTTGTTAAGTTTAACAACTGAAGTAATCTAATATGCAGTGAATGACAACTGAATGCGGAGTGAAAATGCAATGAGTTAAGCTAAAACTGAACTTAAGATGTCACTAATCTAAAACAGTGCTGAACTACCAAGTCATTATCAAACTTAAAACAAAATAACTGAGCATGAATTAAGTGCAATTAAACTCCGAAGTATCCTAACTAGGCTATCATGCATTATTATATGGAATTATACAATCTGTTTGTCCATCATGATTGGTATTTTGGAAGAGTTTCTTAGAACAATCCTAACTGTACAATTCAGTGCAAATGCAAACATAAAGACTGAAAGCAATGAAAAACTAAGATATCATATCTATCTCCTACCCATCATTATGATATTTTGGAAAATCTTTTTAAGAGCAAGAACAGCTATGGTACTTAGTGCAAACGCACAACTGAAACGTTCAAGATCACAATTATGCTTAAGACATTATAAGGATTTTTTCGAAGAGTTTCTTCTTTTGGAAGAGTACTTAGCATAAGTATAACTATGATGGTGAACAAAAGAGATTGTAATTAAATCCTACAATACTATAGCCATTTCCCATTCATTATCATGATCTTTTGGAAGATTTTTTAGAATGAGTATAACTATAGTAGCTAATGAAAACAACTACGAATTCAACTTCAAAAACGTAAAGGCAACTAGGATACTTATCTAAATTATGCAAATAAAACCGTGCAGGAGGCAGGGGCCCTCTACCACCAGACGGAATCTAACACCAAATCAACTCAACGCTTTCAAAACAATACTGTCTGCTTCATTAAAGGTGAAATAACTTGAACAGAGCAATCTGCGTCTTCAGAAATGTAGCACAAAATCTAAGCAAAATCTGGAACAAAAATCTAGCCTAGCTCTCGGTTTTCCAAGTGTTTTTATAACAAATTTACATAACAAGACTTACAACAATTCGAGCATCATTGTCTTTCCTTATCAAAATCACAATAGGACTCTTGAAGTGGCTACGTAAAAATGAAAAAGACATATGGACTAAGACAGTCCTATTAGAAGTCTGCCTTCTTAAATGTGTTCCCACGAACCAAAACCATATCCAGAATTCGTTTCTTCCTTCATGGTGAGCAACAAAAAATGTAGACATCACGTGGAATATATTTTAGAACAAGAAGAGGTTTGTAAATAATGAAGGCTATTTTGTTAAGTTTAACAACTGAAGTAATATAATATGCAATGAATGACAACTGAATGTGGAGTGAAAATGCAATGAGTTAAGCTAAAACTGAACTTAAGATGTCACTAATATAAAACAGTGCTGAACTACCAAGTCATTATCAAACTTAAAACAAAATAACTGAGCATGAATTAAGTGCAATTAAACTCCGGAGTATCCTAACTAGGCTATCATGCATTATTCTATGGAATTATACATTCTGTTTGTCCATCATGACTGGTATTTTGGAAGAGTTTCTTATAACAATCCTAACTGTACAATTCAGTGCAAATGCAAACATAAAGACTGAAAGCAATGAAAAACTAAGATATCATAGCTATCTCCTACCCATCATTATGATATTTTGGAAAAGAGTTTTAAGAGAAAGAACAGCTATGGTACTTAGTGAAAACACACAACTGAAACATTCAAGATCACAATCATGCTTAAGACATTATAAGGATTTTTTCGAAGAGTTTCTTCTTTTGGAAGAGTACTTAGCATAAGTATAACTATGATGGTGAACAAAAGAGATTGCAATTAAATCCTACAATACTATAGCCATTTCCCATTCATTATCATGATCTTTTGGAAGAGCTTCTTCTTTTGGAAGAGTTTTTAGAATGAGTATAACTATAGTAGCTAATGAAAACAACTACAAATTCAACTTCAAAAACGTAAAGGCAGCTAGGATACTTATCTAAATTATGCAAATAAAACCGTGCAGGAGGCAGGGGCCCTCTACCACCAGACGGAATCTAACACCAAATCAACTCAACGCTTTCAAAAAAATATTGTCTGCTTCATTAAAGGTGAAATAACTTGAACAGAGCAATCTGCGTCTTCAGAAATGTAGCACAAAATCTAAGAAAAATCTGGAACAAAAATCTAGCCTAGCTCTCAGTTTCCCAAGTGTTTTTATAACAAATTTACATAACAATACTTGCAACAATTCCAGGATCATTGTCTTTCCTTATCGAAATCACATTAGGACTCTTGAAGTGGCTGCGTAAAAAGGAAAAGGACATCTGGACTAAGACAGTCCTATTAGAAGTCTGCCTTCTTAAATGTGTTCTCACGTACCAAAACCATATCCAGAATTCATTTGTTCCTTCATGGTGAGCAACGAACAATGTAGACATGACGTGGAATATACCCATATGTGGTTTTTCTTGAGAGGCCACCTGGAACATACCCAAACGTGAAGACAGCTGCAGAATTGCCGGTTAGCTACGGAATGTCTGCATTCTGTAGCTAGTTCCGGTCAAAATGCATTACAATGACAAAAATCACAAAAATTAGCAAGTCATTCATGTTAATCATTCTAAAAGTAATTTTAACTAAATTCATTGATCAATTGGGTCTAGAATAACAATGTACAAAGGAAAATGAGGTAAAGTAAGATGAAAGAAAGCACAATCTTGAGGCTCAACATACCCCCACTACTGACTTCTTGCATGTCCTCATGCAACTTATCCTATAAACTCATAGGCTTCTGCAAGAACATCTAATCCTCTCCTTCTCCTTTGTCTGGAAGCTAGAGATCTTCTGGGTTTTCTGATGACAAATTTGAACCTTAAGTTGATAAGTGCCTTGATTAGCTTTTTGTCCCTCTTTTTCAACTTTTCATTAGCCTTTTCCACTTTGTCTATATGTAGGGATAAGGTTGAGTTCATATCAGTTTTGAGTTTGACTTGTTCCTTCAGAATGTCATTCTCATTTTTGATGTGTCTATTAAGTATTTCCAACTCGTACCTATCCCTTCTTAACACATCTATTTCGGACAGTGGAGGACTAGGGGTTCTCTCTCTACTCTCTGAAGCTTTCCTTTCCAAAGTTTCAACATAGTCATAGACTTCTTGCTGAGCAGGGTCAATTTCAGGGGTTCCTTCATTAAAATCCTCTTCAACATCTTCTTCAATAGATGTTTCCTCATCTTCTATATTTATCACCCCCGTTTGTTTGATTTGAGTTTTCCTTAGTTTCCCATTTAGTCTATGGCTTCTTCTTAGCTGAGAAGATCCCTCTCCTTTCTCTGTGGCATATTTCCTGATTACCCTCTCTTTCTTAAGTTGTCTCTTGATTTGAGTCAACTTCTCTGAGATGATTTCCTCACTACTTTCTTGGACTGTTTTGTCAATTTCAATTTTTGAAGCTCTCCATTTTCTGCTTCTCCTTGTAGGCTGTTGTTCAGGTGAGGGCTCTTTTGGCTCTTCAAAATGATTTCTTATCAAGAAATTGTCCCAAGTATCATTTGTTTTGGCTAAATGGTGTTCAATCAAAATTTTAACCAAGCCATGATGATATAGAGTTGTCTCTAAAAATTGAACCCTTCTTTGAACACAGGAAGCCATCTTTTTCAAACTTTGAAGCAAGAAATAGGGTAGGTTTAAGTCTTCCCCCAGAAAATGCATTATCAGTCTAATGTGGTAAACATAAAATGTGCCATATCTACCCTCACATGTAACAATTTTTTGCAGAATAAGCAGTATGTTTCTCCATTTATTTTTCAAGGCAGAACTTGGAATTCCTTTCTTAAACACAGTGATATCCATACCTGGTGATTTTAGAATTTGCTTCCAGGATTCATTATGGAATTCTCTGTTTTTGAACCATCTCTCTCCATTTCTAAGCAATCCCATAGCTTCTGCAATGAAAACTTCAGTGACAGTGAATTTAACATCCCCCACTTCAACTTCAGCTCCTTGAAATGATCTTGCAAATGTTTTAATGACTTCTTTGTGGAAGCCATTAAACTTCTCAAGAAATTGTAGCCATCCTATCTGTTGCAACATTTCTTTACATTGAGGGTAGCCTTCTAGGTATTTTATACCCACTGGTTCAGTTATTACAATGAAACCCATAATTGCTTCTTCAATGTTCAGATTAATACTCTTTCTACCCACGGAAACAATAACTTCCACCTTCGAATTGATATGCCTCAGGTTCTTAATGACAATGGCTTCAAACTTTGGAATGATATACCTCTACGTTATAGTGACAATGGCTTCAAAATTCGGACTGATATGCCTCTGGTTGACAGTGACAATGGCTTCAAACTCCTCACTAATATATCTCTGTCTTTTGGTGATAATGGTTTCAAATTCCACACTGCTATACCTCTATCTCCTGGTAACAAATGGCTTCAAATTATTCACTGCTATACCTCTGTCTCCCGGTGATAAATGACTTCAAATTCCACACTGCTATACCTCTGCATTTACATTGATAATGCTTAATCTCTGTTCACGGTGATAGGGCTTTGATATTCAAACTGATATACCCTTTTCTCTGCTCACGGTGATAGGAATATCTCTATTTTGCAGAATGAAGTGCTGGCTACAGAATGGAGTGATGGAAGTAGTTACGGAATGAGTAAATTGAGTGAGGTGGAGGAAAAAATTTAATGATTGAAAAGACGACGGAGATTTTTACAACGGAAAAGAAAATCATCATTGAATGATTTGGTTGAGTGACGTGAGGAATTCAAACACTTCAGCCATTTTAACCGCTTAAATGATGTCGGGTATAGAATTTTGAAATGAGAGATTTTAATCCAAAGTTTGTGGAGGGTGTTTTGGTCATGATCAATAAAAATAATTAAAACAACTTTTTCGAATAATTCATAACTAAAACTATGCTAAACTTTGTGAAATGCCATTATAATCTAAACTTGTTACCTCTGCTTTTCATTTGATTTTTGTAGTCTTTGTCTTCTTTGTTCACCTTTGGAAGAGTCTTCATAATTCTTCTTGATTCTTCTTATTCATGGATACACTGGATCATTTTGTTGCAATTCTAATGTATGCTGACTAATGCCTTCAGGATTTGTAGCTGCGGAATAACTGTCTGGCTGCGGAAAGTCTGATCAGCTGCAGAATGTTTGTTAAGCTGCAGAATGTACCTGTAGAGAATTTTAATCATGGAATGGAGTGTTTTTGGAATATAAGTGAAATGTTATATCGTATGAATGAAGATGGATGATGAGACATGATATGTATGAAGTGGATGATGAAATGGAATGGATTCAGTTTATGAAATGGAGTGAAAGAACATAAGAACTGCCCTGCAATCCATGACATGTATTATTCATTTGCAGTAAGACATTAGACTTTAAATTTTGACATGAAAATGAGGTGAATGGAGTATGGAATGGGATGAATGAAATATGGAATGAAGTAGAGTATGAATGAATGAATGAAATGGAATATGGATGGATAAGTGAATGGAGTAAAATGAAATGAGATGGATCATAAGCACTATGGATCTGAACTTATGATTTTGTAACAGCTACTTGCAAAAACAAAATGGAAAAGTTAGAGTGTCAGAGAGACTCTGATTTTCACCCTATATTTTCTGTATAAACATGCCAATCAGTGATTGGTTTTCATGTTTATATTTTTTTTTTTTTCAAAAGAAATGCTTCAAAAAATTCAATCAAGTTGATGAAGAAGAAAGATTCTTTTTCATTAACTTCACATCACTGCTTTCTTGGAACTTCTGGACAAATTCTTCTCTTGAGAGTGGTTTGTGATACAACTTCAATCTATGACCATTCACAAGAAAAGTGGCCTCTTCTTCATCTATAGTTCTGATTTTTACTGCCCCATTATCAAAAATTTCAACAACTTCATATGGCCCAAGCCAATGTGTCTGAAATTTACCTTGAAAATCCTTGAATTTTGAATCAAACAAGAGAGCCCAGTCACCTTCTTTGAATTTATTCTCTTTGATGTACTTGTCATGCCATATAGCCCTTTGTTGTTGGACTAGACTTGTTTTCTAAACTGCATCTTATCTGATCTCATCCAATTCATTATTTTTCTCCAATCTATGCTTCTGTGCCTCCGTCAAATCAAGTCCTAACTGAATTTCCATTTTGAAGGTTTGAATTTTGAACTCTATGGGAAACAAAACTTACTTTCCATAAACAAGCTCATAAGGAGTATGGCCTGTTGTGTTTCTCCATGTAGTTCTATAGGCCCACAAGGCTTCAGGAAGTCTATCCACCCAATATTTTCTATGTAAATGGACAGTCTTTGTTAGGATTCCTTCAATAAATTTATTGGTAGACTCCACTTGACCATTTGCTTATGGATGATAGGGAGTAGATTTTCTATGCCTGATTTTGTACCTCTCCATCATTTGCTCCACTAGCCTTGATGTAAATTGAGCTCCTTGATCTGTAACAATTTCCCTTGGGACACCAAAACGAGTAAAAATATTCTCAAAAAGAAAAGTAACTATAGATGATTCATTAGCAACAAGTAATGGCTTGGCTTCTACCCATTTAGTAACATAATCAGTGCAAACTAATATATACCTTTTCTGTCTTGATGGAGGACTAATAGGTCCTACAAAATCCAAAGCCCATTTTTCAAAAGGTTTAATATGTACCTGAGGTTGTAATGGCATTTCACCTGAAGGAGAAGGTTTCCCTACTCTTTGGCAACTGTCACACCTTTTGACATACTCTTTAGCATCTTTAAACAAGGATGGCCAATAATATCCTAAATTAAGGATCTTATAGGCTGTCCTCTTATCATCAAAGTGTCCGCCACAAGGTTCATCATGACATGCTTTGAGAATCTCAGGCATCTCATCTTCACGAGCACACCTTCTAATGATTAAATCTGGACCTGTCTTGTACAACTCATTAGCAACCCATGAATATTTTGCACTATCATGAATGATTTTTCTTTTATCTCTTGCATTCATTATTGAAGGAAATTTTCCTGAAACTAAATAATTAGCAATATCAGCAAACCATGGAGTTTGAGTAGAGATTGCAAAAAGATATTCATCAGGAAATTGATCTTCAACCGGAGTGTCATCTTTGATATTTTGGAGTCTAGATAGGAAATCGTCCACTCTGTTTTGTTTTCCAAGCCTATCTAGAATAGTAATGTTGAATTCTTGTAAGAGTAACAACCATCTTATCACTCTGCCATTAGTGATTGATTTGTTCATTAAATATCTAATTGCAGAATGATCAGTGTGAACAAAAGTTTCATAGCCTGTTATATAGTGTCTAAATTTATTTATGGCATGAACAACAGCTAAAAACTCTTTTTCAGTTACAGTATAGTTTAACTCTGCAGGAGTCAAATTTTTACTGATATAATAGATGGCATAGGGAATTAAATCTTTCTGTCCCAATACTGCTCCCAGAGCTGTATCGGAAGCATCCGTCGAGATATGAAAAGGTAACTTCCAGTTAGGTCCCCTTAATATAGGTGCTTCAGAAATTTTGGTTTTCAGGGTTTCAAAAGCTAACTGGCAATCAGAAGTCCATTTGAATTCACAATCTTTGGTGAGTAATTTGAAGAGTGGAGATGTTATTTTGGTGAATTTTTCTATAAATCTCCGATAATATCCTGTAAATCCTAGAAAAATTCTAACATCTCTTTGACAATTTGGAATAGATAGGTTAGAGATGACTTCAACCTTTGACTCATCAACTCTAATCCCATCCCCTGAAATGTGGTGCCCTAAAACAATACCTTCAGTAAACATCATAAAAAAATTTTCATGACTAAGTGAAAGATTTGCTTCCTGACATCTCTTTAAAAAAATTTCCGAGTTTTCTAAAGCTTCTTCAAATGAGTTTCCATAAACTGTGAAATCATCCATGTACACCTCTACACAATCATGTATTAGATCTGAAAAAATTCCTAATACTGCCCTTTAGAATGTTGCAGGTGCATTGCATAATCCAAATGGCAATACTCGGTAAGCCTAAGTACCCCAAGGAAAGGTAAATGTGGTTTTGTCTTGATCTTCAAGTGCTACTTGGATTTGATTGTAACCACTAAACCCATCTAGGAATGAAAAGTACTTTTTGCCAGCTAATGTATCTAATACTTGATCTATGAAAGGTAAGGGAAAATGGTCTTTAAGAGTAGCTTTATTTAGTTCTCGGTAGTCAACACATACCCTCCATTTTCCATTTTTCTTTGGCACAATTACCAAATGAGAAACCCACTGACTATCTGAAATAGGATGGATGAAATTGACATTTAAAATTTTTTGCAATTATTCTTCAACAATTTCCCTAAGATTTGGATTCATCCATCTTTGAGGTTTTCTGATTGGTTTGCAATTTTCCTCTATATAGATGTGATGAGTGCAAGTCTTGGGGCTTATCCCTTTCATGTCAGTGTAATCCCATTCATATGCAGAAGAATGTATCTGTAATACTTTGACTAACTCTTCTTGTTGATATTTTTCTAGGTTCTTGTTTATGTTCAAAGTTTTGCCTGGGAAAATCTCACTTATAGAGCTGCCAAATTTGTCCATAGAATGAAGAGACATCTGCCTTGATGAAAAAAACTCAATATTGGATCCCTCTTGAAATGATTCATGTTTATGTTCTGGAGAGGATTCAAAATTTTCTAGAGTATTCAAAATTTGATTATCTTCACTAATTTCTGAAATTGTGAAGAGAGGTTGTAAATATTCTTCATCCTCTATCCATTGAGTGTCATCTAGATCTGTAATTGTCCTAGCTGGAGGATATAAAGTGAATTTCTTAGTTGAAATACCATCAGAGATATACATATCACCGGATCTACAAATAATAAAAGCATCAGCTGTAGCCAACCAAGGTCTTCCTAATATAACATGATGGCCTCCTAGATTATTCTTAGGAGTTAGGATCATGAAATCCACATGGTCCTCCCAAGAATATAGGGACACTGGAATTTCTTCTATTACCCCATCTGGTTTGATCACAAATCTGTCTGCTAATTGTAAAAGTGTGGGTGTAAATAGAAGATTAGGAAGTTTTAGTTTATCCATGATTTGTCTACTCATTATATTGATTGCTGCTCCTAAATCAATGAGTGTGTTCTGGATTTCAATTCCATTGATGTGAATTTTGACAACTGGATTTCCTAGGTCAAGATACTTTGGAATAGAAATCTTTCCCATCATAATATCTACTATTTGTCTTGCCAGTTGAATTTTATTTGTTTCTCTTATTCTTTTTCTTGTTTTCTTCATACTCAACTCCTTTATTGTTTTGGCTAAAATTGGAATTTCCTTGATGGCTTGTAATAATGGAATTTTAATGAAAACATTTCTCAGCTCATCCAGGAAATCATAATTAGGCACCATGATTTGTTTTTCTACACCTTTATCAATTTGTAGTCTTTCCGGAAAGGGAGGTATAGAAGTAGATGTAGATGGTTGCTCTAATACAGGAGTTGAATTTATTGGATCTTTTTGCTTTAATTTTTCAGTGTTTGGGTCTTGAAAGGATGTGTCTTCCTCAAGACTTTTATTCACCCGTAGAGAGTCTTCCTCAGAGTTATCTTGTTCTTGTATAATCACAGAAGGTTTCCTCTTTTCAATTATTCTTCCAGACCTAAGTTGAACATCACTAAGGTCTAGAGGAGTAATTAAATAAGTTGGAAACTGTTGGCCTTCTATCATGTATGTATTCTAAGGATTTTTATTATTGGGGTTTGGTATGGGTTGAGCAGGCAATTGATTTTATTTTTGAGGAAATGGTAATGGGTGTGGTTGATTTTGATGTGGTTGGTTCTGATGATGTTGTTGAGGATTTTGTTGAAAATTTTGTTGAATATTTTGAGGAAAATTTTGTTGAGGATTTTGAGGGTAAAAATGTGGGTATGGTGGATAGGATGGTGGATACTGATAGTATGGAGAATATCTTCCATAGGGACCTTGCATTCCTTGTGCCCAAGATTGAGATTGATTTTGAAATTGGGGCCAAGGTTGCTGCCAAGAATTCCAAGGTGGAGGTTGATTATACATTTGATCATGGAATCCTTGTGTTTGAGGTCCCTGCCAAGGTCTTCTAGATACAAAATTGAGAGACTCTGTGGAATCTGTAGGAGTTTCCTCCTGAAAGACAGCTTTGAGACCAAGAAGAGAAGGACAATTCTTGGTCTCATGTTTTTCAGAACAAATGACACAGGTTTCTACAACTTTTACATCCAAAGGACACTCTCTCAAGGCATGTTTCTTTCTACATTTGGGACAAAAGATTTCCAAGGCATCAGATTCAGCCTTTTGCTTGTTTTGTATCTTAAGGGTGTCTATTTGTTCACTAAGACTCCCTAAGATGTCAGATTTAAAATCATCAAGCATATGTCCTATTTCTGATCTACTTACTGTCCCAGAAGCATACTTACTTGCCCTTGCAAGAGCAGGATCTCTTGGACCTTTGACAGTTTTAGATTTCCCTCTTGAAAGGTTGATACATAACTCAGATATTTCAGGTAATGTGAGTTTTGATATATCCCCTTTTCCCATCATGTTAAGTATATCCAACCATTCATCCCTAATTGTTTTCAACAAAAGAGCTTTTAAGGTGTCTTCATCTAGGTTTTTCATTTTTGCTCTTTTGATGTTGTAATTAAATCTCTCCAACAAATCTTCCAAATTTTCATCTTCTTTTTGTAACATCTTGAACACTTCTTCCTTATGATTAACCGGCATACAATAATCCAAATACCTCTCTAGAAATGCTTGTTTCATGTCTTCCCATGTTCTAATAGAACTACTGATTAGACTCATAAACCACTTCAATGCTGCTCCTTTCAAGGTTGAAGGGAATAATTTCAGCTTTTGAGCATCTTGTAAGTAGTCATAAGTTCTACACAACACTTCAAATTCAAATAAGAAGGTTTCAGGATCTTCAGTTTTAAGTCCATAGAAGTTTGGAAGGACAGAGGGTGAAATGTTTTTCATGGTTGTATTGGTTTCTTCATCAATTATAGGAAACCCAAAAGAGCTTCCTATTCTACCTCTTCCTCCATCTGCACCTCTACCTCCTTCTCCTCTACCTCTACCTCTACCTCCAAATAGTGTGTGTTCTCCATTAAAGACTCCTCCTCCTCCTTCTTCTGCCATGATTGACTCTCCTATGGAAGTGGAAAGATTTGTGTCCCTAACAGGAGTTTTTAGATCTTCTTCTATGGCAGGTTCAGTGGATGAAGTGGAAGGTTTCTCTAATGGAATAGTTGACCTTAGATCTTCTAGAAGTCCAGGATCAGGAGAGGATGGAATATGGGTATGAGTTGAAGGTGTACTAGCTCTAGATCTAGATGAAACAAGTGGTGTTCTAGAAATCAAACTTCTGCCTCTACTGCTTATAAATCTTCCCCTTGAATCTCTCTCCCTATGCATATAATTGTTTTTGGATACTAAGAAACAAAGGTTACCTAGTTTTCACTTCCCCGGCAACGGCGCCAAAATGTTTGGTCTCAATCTAGTCTCCTAAATTGAGCTCATTTAATTGTCAACTAGGGTTGGTAAACTGCTGAAGTGAAGTGTACTGTATGTACCTAGGTGTTTGTTTCTTAATGCATTGTGTGTAGTGTTTTATGATGTTTTTGGTCTTTTGTGATGATTTATGATGTTTTTGGTCTTTTGGTAGTTTTATGTTCACAAGGAAAATGACTAGAAAGCTAGTGGAAAGAAGCTAATGATTAAAAACAGAGTGAAGCCTAATTGGTTGATGACAAATGACAAATGCAATTGCAGATATTGAAACAGAATCAAATCCAAACTATGACTAAGCAAAAACAAAGCTTGATAATGAATTTTAAGCAAATGATTCAAAACATAAACTCAACTTGTCAAATTCTTTCATCAAAGGTATTTTGAGAGAGAGCTTGAGACATGGTCAGCTAAGCATGCAAATTCTCCTAACTAAACAGTTAAACAACTAACTTATAATGATGCAACATGTTATCCATGATTATAGATTTGTTGAAGCATATTTGGAGTAAAATATTGATACCATCATAAGATCTCTACTTTAAGACTAGTTCCTAACTCTATTCTGCAACTTAGTTTGATAACACTACACTTCACTCAAAGGTTATAGATTTTTAAAATAGTCTTTTGAGGAAATGTTTGTTTGTGAGTTGATAAGGAAGTTGCAGAAGTACTTCAGGCCTTAAAATGATATTGTCTTCTGTTCATATGGTTATGAATCAATTATATATTTTAGAACAAGAAGAGGTTTGTAAATAATGAAGGCTATTTTGTTAAGTTTAACAACTGAAGTAATCTAATATGTAGTGAATGACAACTGAATGTGGAGTGCAAATGCAATGAGTTAAGCTAAAACTGAACTTAAGATGTCACTAATCTAAAACAGTGCTGAACTAACAAGTCATTATCAAACTTAAAACAAAATAACTGAGCATGAGTTAAGTGCAATTAAACTCCGGAGTATCCTAACTAAGCTATCATGCATTATTCTATGGAATTATACATTCTGTTTGTCCATCATGATTGGTATTTTGGAAGAGTTTCTTAGAACAATCCTAACTGTACAATTCAGTGCAAATGCAAACATAAAGACTGAAAGCAATGAAAAACTAAGATATCATAGCTATCTCCTACCCATCATTATGATATTTTGGAAAAGAGTTTTAAGAGCAAGAACAGCTATGGTACTTAGTGCAAACACACAAATGAAACATTCAAGATCACAATCATGCTTAAGACATTATAAGGATTTTTTCGAAGAGTTTCTTCTTTTGGAAGAGTACTTAGCATAAGTATAACTATGATGGTGAAAAAAAGAGATTGTAATTAAATCCTACAATACTATAGCCATTTCCCATTCATTATCATGATCTTTTGGAAGAGCTTCTTCTTTTGGAAGAGTTTTTAGAATGAGTATAACTATAGTAGCTAATGAAAACAACTACGAATTCAACTTCAAAAACGTAAAGGCAGCTAGGATACTTATCTAAATTATGCAAATAAAACCATGCAGGAGGCAGGGGCCCTCTACCACCAAACGGAATCTAACACCAAATCAACTCAACGCTTTCAAAACAATACTGTCTGCTTCATTAAAGGTGAAATAACTTGAATAGAGCAATCTGCGTCTTCAGAAATGTAGCACAAAATCTAAGCAAAATCCGGAACAAAAATCTAGCCTAGCTCTCGGTTTCCCAAGTGTTTTTATAACAAATTTACATAACAAGACTTGCAACAATTCCAGGATCATTGTCTTTCCTTATCGAAATCACAATAGGACTCTTGAAGTGGCTACGTAAAAATGAAAAAGACATATGGACTAAGACAATCCTATTAGAAGTATGCCTTCTTAAATGTGTTCCCATGAACCAAAACCATATCCAGAATTCGTTTCTTCCATCATGGTGAGCAAAAAAAAATGTAGACATCACGTGGAATATACCCATATGCGGTTTTTCTTGAGAGGCCACCTGGAACATACCCAAATGTGAAGACAGCTGCAGAATTGCTGGTTAGCTACGGAATGTCTGCATTCTGCAGCTAGTTCCAGTCAAAATGCATTACAATGACAAAAATCACAAAAATTTATTAAGTCAGTCATGTTAATCATTCTAAAAGTAGTTTCAACTAAATTCATTGATCAATTGGGTCTAGAATAACAATGGACAAAGGAAAATGAGGTAAAGTAAGATGAAATAAAGCACAATCTTGAGGCTCAACAACTACCATGGTATTGACCCATTGTATTGAGCGCTGGATTGTCTATGTGATCCCGTCCAGGAATACCATTGGAAGTAATGTGGTTTTGGCTCATGGTATTGACAAAGGCTAAATTTATATAAGGAGAATAAAATCATTGTGAAAAGGTGTGCAAGATGTCTGGGTTTGAATGAATACTTCACTCTGAAGTATGTCTGAATGGAAAGGGTAATAGTTTGATGATAGATTTGATTCTATGATGCACCTATGAAGAAAATGATGAAGAGGGATCTCTAGATCTGAAATTTATATGTATTGTCCAGATCTATTTAGATCTTCTATCTGGTGAATATTTGCTGAAATGAAGAATGAAGTCTGAGCTATTCATCTAATCTGAAGAGCTGCACAAGTCCTGAAAGAGTTACAGATCTATACGTAGGTCATATTCTACAAAGGCGCGTGTATACATGGGATGTCTTCAGCAAAACCGCGTACTAAATGTGAAATTAGTGCAAATGTATACGCAGGTTCATTTCTGTGAAAGAGCGTATATACGCAGGTTCAGTGAAAGGAAAGCGCGTATGAAAACTAGGGTTTGCTGAAGTATGTGGTATGAAATTTCTGATCTGTTCTGCTGTATTACTGCTATCTGTCTATGATGTATTCATACAGATCTGGGTTTTTTGAATATTGATTATGCTGCTGACTATGTTGAGAAAAGATCAATTTGTTGATTGATTGGTTGATGATTCATTGAATGAATTGATAAGGGTATAAGTTTCAGTTTGATGTATGATTGAGCTTAAATGTGTGGAGTGGGTCCAGTCTGAAAATATGATGAAAATTGGCCTGCAAGTTGTGATCTATTGAAGCTATTGGCTCAAGTATGAAAATTGATGAAACATGGTCCATGGTGGTGCTGAGGGTTATAGCCTTCAGTCAGGGGGTTGTAGCTCCCTTCCAGGTGAGGCTGGTAAATGAGAGTAGGGGGTTGTAGCTCCCTTCCAGGAGAGGCTGGTAAACGAGAGCAGGGGGTCGTAGCTCCCTTCCAGATGAGGTTGGTAAACGAGAGTAGGGGGTCGTAGCTCCCTTCCAGGAGAGGCTGGTAAACGAGAGATGGCTATAGCCTTCTGCAGGTGGGTGCCTGGGTGCTGGTATGAGTCTGCGCCAGTACATGGTTGTAACATGTTTTCTTTATATAATAAATATTGAAGACTGAGATGACGACAGTGGTGGTTTTCTCCCGACTTGGGTTTCCACCCTAAATCCTGGTGTTCTTGTGTGATGCTTATGTGTGATGGTTTATTCTGTTATTACTGCACATGCTTACTGTTATCTAATCATCAGAAGAATGAATGTTGTATAGATCTAAGTAAAGAATTAATGGCATAATAAGATCTCTGTATATACGCGAGTTTTATGAAGGATATCTGCCTGTATACGCTAGTTGGCTTCAACAAAGTAGCATATGCATTTTCAGAGAATGAAAAAGTAAATTTTTTATTGTCTGCACTAAATACTGATTCACCCCCCCCCCCCCCCTCTCAGTATTTTTCCCAACAATTGGTATCAGAGCCAGGTCCTTTTGCAGAAGCTTGATCGCTTGAAGGAGATCCGTCGAAATGGGATGTCATGAAGGGGTAATGTCTATAAGGCCACCTCTATTCAATGGAAATAATCTGTTATTCTAGAAGATACGAACAAAAGCATATCTGCAAAGTCTTGGTGCAGAAGTATGGGCAATCGTGGAAGGAGTTTATCAGTATCGGGCAAGTATTCCTACTGATGCAGCAGAAAGGAAGAAATATGAAATCAATGCCAAAGCCATCAATGTCTTATTAGGAAGCATGTATGAACCAGAATTTGCTAAAGTGATGTAGCTAAATTCAGCAAAACAAATATGGGACAAAATCATTCTAAGCTATGAAGGAGATACAAAGATAAAAAGTGCAAAACTCCAAACTCTTAGAATTGAATATGAAAATTTAAGGATGCATAGTGATGAGAGTATTGCCAGTTTCTTTTTACGTCTAGATGATATTGTAAATCGTATGAGAAGTTTGGGTGAAACCATAACTGATACTACTCTGATGGAAAAAAATTTAAGATCTTTAACTTCAAAATTTGAGTCAAAAGTGTCAGCTATTGAAGAAAGGAAAGATCTGCAAACTCTTACTATTGTTCAACTACATGGTATTCTGACTGCTTATGAAATGAGACAAGGAGGTCCCTCTCAAATCAAAGAAGTTGCTTTCAAGGCGTGTGCAAAAGGAAAATAAAAGGAAGTTGTCAAGGAGTCAAGTTATATATCAGAAGAAGAAGAAGAAAATTTTGTAAGGAGACTCCAACTAGGTACTAGAAGATTCAAAGGTAAGCTGCCCTTCAAGTGTTTTACTTGTGGGAGAGTTGGTCATTATGCTACTAAATGTCCTTATGAAGAAAATCATGATAAAGGGGAACAATTTGAAAAGAGAAAGAGTTATTAAACAAATGAAGATAATGATGAGGATGAAGAAGATTTTGACCAAGATCTGAAAGTGCTCATGGCAAAGAAGCAAAAGAAGAAGGCTACTCAAAGAAAGGAGATACCTCAGAAAACATGTGCAGTATAAAATGGAGAAGATGAAACAGGTATTGATTGTTGTTCTTCACCTTCCTATGCATGCAATGATGAATATAGTGAAAGTAACAGTTTAAGTCTAGAAGCAAATCTCAAGATCAATGATGAAAGCAATGATTGGAATCAATTTCATAAGAGAGAATATATATACAAAGATATGATATCTAGAATGAATGAACATAAAGAAATATTGAATGGACAGATAGACAAGTATCAAAAATTGTATGTTTATGCAACCAATCAAAGTGAAAGACTTGAAGCAGAAATCATCTCTCTCAAAGAAGATCTGGAAAAATCAAATAAGAAGAATGAAGAACCCCTATCATTTGAAAAGAAAGGACTCGAAGCAGAAATCATCTCTCTCAAAGAAGATCTGGAAAAATCAAATAAGAAGAATGAAGAGCTATTACAAACAAGTGAAGAACAAAAATATTGGTTGAAGGAAGAAATTTTAAAATTGAATGATCAAGTAGAAGAAGGAAAAAGGGTTCAAGAAAGCATGATGAATAAATGCCAAATATTGGAGGTTGAGGTAAACATTCTCAAAGGTAAATTAGAAGAAAAGGATAAACTCTTGAGGTTTCAAGATAGTACTAAGATTCTGAACAATATTCTTAGTAATCAAAGTTCTCCTGCTATTAAACTTGTTATTGGTTTTCATGAAACTGTTAAAGGAGAATACAGTTCACAAGGAAGTGCTAAAGATTCAAAGGATGTCAATACAAAACCTGAAGAGTTGAAAGAAACAATAAGTCAACCGAAAATCATGAACACCCAAAGGAAATCATTCAATAATATTGAATGCTTTAAATGTCATAATTATGGGCATGTTGCAGCCAATTGCAGAAGTAGATTGTTCCAGACACAAACAAACAGATTCTACACAGAAAGGTACTCTGGTTTCTTCAAGGGATGTTGTTTTTCATGCAGCAAGTATGGTCATAAAGTAGCTGATTGCAATAGAAGGAAGAATAGAACAACACATTATGATCCTTATGCTTACTTTTCTGGTCACATAAGATGCTATACTTGTAACAAGTATGGACATGTAGAAAAAGAATGCAGGATGAATAGATCTGAGAAATTGGAGAATTTCCAGCACACAATAAGAAATTTCAAGCAAAGCTGGAAAAAGAAGGAAGACCGGTCAGAAACGTAGGGAATATTGACCCTACTGCAGTCATCAGCTTCTAAAGCTTACTTCTCATAATGACTGTAGGGATGATGTGAGATATATTATATGGATTAGTAATGTATCATCACAGGGGGAGCAATGTATGATGATTCTCATGGTTGGTTTGGTTATTCTGGGTATGTTTATTTCTAACAGAGTATCTGATGTGAAGAAGACAGGTACAGGTGATACAACTTCAGGGGGAGAAGGAGTGTGAAATTTTCAGTATTTCACTTTCCATACGTGGATTTAATGAAGTAAAGTAGCGTATACATGCGAGTTATAGTGGAGACATATGCGTATGCATTTATGATAAGAAAATTAGTATGACAGCTGAAGTTCAGGTTGCACAAGCTAAGGAGGAGCCTTGGTCATATGGAAAGGATGCGTGGTTGCACAATTTCAGGGGGAGCATTAGCCTTGCTAAGCATAATGCATTGTTGGCATTATGATGATTCTGAAATATGATCTTTCTTGAGGTCTTTTTGGTAGTGGTCATAAAAAGTCATATTTTTAGTTTGATGAAAAGTTCATGATGAGACCTATGATGTAAAATTGTAATATTCAGTCATGTAAGGACTTGTTCAAATTTGTAAACCCACTTGGCTTGGTAGTTGAGTCAAAATGTGTAAACCCTCTTGGTTGGGTACTTGAGTCACATATGGTTGGATCTTTGATGTAAGTATGAGTCATAGAGTCATGTACTTCATTGAAAAATATGTTTGAACATTCATCATGAACTTAGGGGGAGCATGGTAACTTCAGTTCACATCAGATCTACAACGCTCTTCTTTCTACATGAGGAGAAAAACCTTGTGTTGGTTTTTGATCCGCCCTTTTCCCTTGATGTCAAAGGGGGAGAGTGACATGGTGTTTTAATAGGGGGAGAATATCATTATGCTTAATGTATCTATCTGTTGTGATCAAACACCATCGTGGTTGCCATCAAGTCAAAAGGGGGAGATTATTGGCAATATGATGCAGAGTGTTGTCCTTGATGGCAACCCACTTGATGAAGATGATGGCAACCTACTTGATGAACTTGTCCTTGATGCTTGATGAGTTTATTAATGATGTAAATCTGATGTTCTACAAGAAGCTCAGAAGTTCCAGAGAAAGCAATCTTCAGTATGTGCCAGAACAATGATGAAAAGTGTATGTTACAAGGCATACATGGGTTTGTTAAGGAGAAGGCACGTATGCACGCAGAAAAGTACGTGCCAAGTTGCGTATGATCAAATGCGCTCTAAATGTGTAAAACCAGGGGTTACTACCATGGTATTGACCCATTGTATTGAGCGTTGGATTGTCTATGTGATCCCGTCCAGGAATACCATCGGAAGTAATGTGGTTTTGGCTCATGGTATTGACAAAGGCTAAATCTATATAAGGAGAAGAAAATCATTGTGCAAAGGTGTGCAAGATGTCTGGGTTTGAATGAATACTTCACTCTGAAGTATGTATGAATGGAAAGGGTAATATTTTGATGATAGATCTGATTCTATGATGCACCTATGAAGAAAATGATGAAGAGGGATCTCTAGATCTGAAATGTATATGTATTGTCTAGATCTGTTTAGATCTACTATCTGGAAAATATTTGCTGAAATGAAGAATGAAGTCTAAGCTATTCATCTGATCTGAAGAGCTGCACAAGTCTTGAAAGAGTTACAGATCTATACACGGGTTATCTTCTACAAAGGCACGTGTATACGCGGGATGTCTTCAGCAAAAGCGCGAATTAAATGTGAAATTTTTGCAGATGTATACGCGGGTTCATTTCTGTGAAAGAGCATATATATGCAGGTTCAGTGAAAGGAAAGCGCGTATGAAAACTAGGGTTTGTTGAAGTATGTGGTATGAAATGTCTGATCTGTTCTACTATATTACTACTATCTGTCTATGATGTATTCATACAGATCTGGGTTTTCTATATATTGATTATGCTGCTGACTATGTTGAGAAAAGATCAAGTTGTTGATTGATTGGTTGATGATTCATTGAATGAATTGATAAGGGTATAAGTTTTAGTTTGATGTATGATTGAGCTTAAATGTGTGGAGTGGGTCCAGTCTGAAAATATGATGAAAAGTGGCCTACAAGTTGTGATCTATTGAAGCTATTGTATCCAGTATGAAAATTGATGAAACGTGGCCCATGGTGGTGCTGAGGGTTGTAGGCTTCAGTCAGGGGGTTGTAGCTCCCTTACAGGTGAGGCTGGTAAATAAGAGCAGGGGGTTGTAGCTCCCTTCCAGGAGAGGCTGGTAAACGAGAGAAGGGGGTCATAGCTCCCTTCTAGATGAGGTTGGTAAACGAGAGCAGGGGGTCATAGCTCCCTTCCAGGAGAGCCTAGTAAACGATAGAAGGCTGTAGCCTTCTGTAGGTGGGTGCCTGCGTGCTGGTATGAGTCTGCGCCAGTACATGGTTGTAACATGTTTTCTTTATATAATAAATATTTAAGACTGAGACGACGGCAGCGGTGGTTTTCTCCCGACTTGGATTTCCACCTTAAATCCTGGTGTTCTTGTGTGATGCTTATGTGTGATGGTTTATTCTATTATTACTGCACATGCTTACTGTTATCTAATCATCAGAAGAATGAATGTTGTATAGATCTAAGTAAAGAATTAATTGCATAATAAGATCTCTGTATATACGCGAGTTTTATGAAGGATATCTGCGTGTATACACTAGTTGGCTTCATTAAAGTAGAGTATGGGTTTTAGAGAATGAAAAACTAGAAGTTTTATTATCTACACTAAATACTGATTCACCCCCCCCCCCCTCAGTATTTTTCCCAACATTTGGTATCAGAGCCAGGTCCTTCTGTAGAAGCTTGATCGCTTGAAGGAGATCCATAGAAATGGGAAGTCATGAAGGGGTAATGTCTATAAGGCCACCTATATTCAATGGAAATAATCTGTTATTCTGGTAGATATGAACAAAAGCATATCTGCAAAGTCTTGGTGCAGAAGTATGGGCAATCGTGGAAGGAGGTTATCAGTATCCAACAAGTATTCCTACTAATGCAGCAGAAAGGAAGAAATATGAAATCAATGCCAAAGTCGTCAATGTCTTATTAGGAAGCATGTCTGAACCAAAATTTGCTAAAGTGATGCAGCTAAATTCAGCAAAAGAAATATGGGACAAAATCATTCTAAGCTATGAAGGAGATACAAAGGTAAAAAGTGCAAAACTCCAAACTTTCAGAATTGAATATGAAAATTTAAGGATGCATAGTGATGAGAGTATTGCCAGTTTATTTTTACATCTAGATGATATTGTAAATCGTATGAGAAGTTGGGTGAAACCATAACCGATACTACTCTGATGGAAAAATTCTTAAGATCTTTAACTTCAAAATTTGAGTCAAAAGTGTCAGCTATTGAAGAAAGGCAAGATCTGCAAACTCTTACTATTGTTCAACTACATGGTATTCTGACTGCTTATGAAATGAGACAAGGAGGTCCCTCTCAAATCAAAGAAGATGCTTTTAAGGCGTGTGTAAAAGGAAAAGAAAAGGAAGTTGTCAAGGAATCAAGTTATATATCAGAAGAAGAAGAAGCAAATTTTGTAAGGAGACTCCAACCAGGTACTGGAAGATTCAAAGGTAAGCTACCCTTCAAGTGGTTTACTTGTGGGAGAGTTGGTCATTATGCTGCTAAATGTCCTTATGAAGAAAATCATGATAAAGGGAAACAATTTGAAAAGAGAAAGAGTTATTATACAAATGAAGATAATGATGAGGATGAAGAAGATTCTGACCAAGATCTGAAAGTGCTCATGGCAAGGAAGAAAAAGAAGAAGGCTACTCAAAAGGAGATACCTCAGAAAACATGTGCAGCAGAAAATGAAGAAGAGGAAACAGGTATTGATTGTTGTTCTTGTGATTCACCTTCTTGTGCATGCAATGGTGAAGATAGTGAAAGTAACAGTATAAGTCTAGAAGCAAATCTCAATATCAATGATGAAAGCAATGATTGGAATCAATTTCATAAGAGAGAATCTATCTACAAAGATATGATCTCTAGAATGAATGAACAGAAAGAAATACTGAATGGACAGATAGACAAGTATCAAAAGTTGTATGTTTATGCAACCAATCAAAGTGAAAGACTTGAAGCAAAAATCATCTCTCTCAAAGAAGATCTGGAAAAATCAAATAAGAAGAATGAAGAACCCCTATCATTTGAAAAGGAAGGACTTGAAGCAGAAATCATCTCTCTCAAAGAAGATCTAGAAAAATCAAATAAGAAGAATGAAGAGTTGTTACAAACATGTGAAGAACAAGAAAATTGGTTGAAGGAAGAAATTTTAAAATTGAATGATCAAGTAGAAGAAGGAAAAAGGGTCGAAGAAAGCATGATGAAGAAATGCCAAATATTGGAGGTTGAGGTAAACATTCTCAAAGGTAAATTAGAAGAAAAGGATAAACTCTTGAGGTTTCAAGATAGTACTAAGATTCTAAACAATATTCTTAGTAATCAAAGGTCTCCTGCTATTAAACTTGGTCTTGGTTTTCATGAAACTGTTAAAGGAGAATCTAGTTCACAAGGAAGTGCTAAAGATTCAAAGGATGTCAATGCAAAACCTGAAGAGTTGAAAGAAACAAGAAGTCAACCGACAATCATGAACACCCAAAGGAAATCATTCAATAATGTTGAATGCTTTAAATGTCATAATTATGGGCATGTTGCAGCCAATTGCAGAAGCAGATTGTTTCAGTCACAAACAAACAGATTCTACACAGAAATTCTTCAAGGGATATTGTTTTTCATGCAGCAAGTATGGTCATAAAGCAGCTGATTGCAATAGAAGGAAGAATAGAACAACACATTATGATCCTTATGCTTACTTTTCTGGTCACATAAGATGTTATACTTGTAACAAGTATGGACATGTAGAAAAAGAATGCAGGATGAATAGATCTGAGAAATTGGAGAACTTCCAGCACACAATAAGAAATTTCAAGCAAAGCTGGAAAAAGAAGGAAGACCGGTCAGAAATGTAGGGAATATTGACCCTACTGCAGTCATCCGCTTCTAAAGCTTACTTCTCATAATGACTGCAGGAATGATGTGAGATACATCATAGAGATTAGTAATGTATCATCACAGGGGGAGCAATGTATGATGATTCTCATGGTTGATTTGGTAATTCTGGTTATGTTTATTTCTGACAATGCATATGTTGTGAAGAAGACAGGTACAGGTGGTACAAATTCAGGGGGAGAAGAAGGAGTGTGAAATTTTCAGTATTTCACTTTCCATACGCGGATTTAATGAAGTAAAGTCACGTATACATGCGAGTTACAGTGGAGACAGACGCATATGCATTTATGATAAGAAAATTAGTATGACAAATTTTAGTTCAGTTGCACAAGCTAAGTAGGAGCTCGTCATATGGAAAGGATGCGTGGTCGCACAATTTCGGTGGGGAGCATTAGTCTTGCTAAGCATAATGCATTGTTGGCATTATGATGATTCTGAATATGATCTTTCTTGAGGTCTTTTGGTAGTGGTCATAAAAGTCATATTTTTAGTTTGATGAAAAGGTCATGATGAGACCTATGATGTAAAATTGTAATATTCATTCATGTAAGGACTTTTTCAATTTTGTAAAACCCACTTGGTTGGGTAGTTGAGTCAAATTGTGTAAACCCTCTTGGTTGGGTACTTGAGTCACATATGGTTGGACTTTTGATGTAAGTATGAGTCATAGAGTCATGTACTTCATTGAAAATATGTTTGAACATTCAACATGAACTCAGGGGGAGCATGGTAACTTTAGTACACATCAGGTCTACAGCGCTCTTCTTTCTACATGAGGAGAAAATCCTTGTGATTGGTTTTTGATCTGCCCTTTGCCCTTGATGTCAAAGGGGGAGAGTGACATGGTGTTTGAATAAGGGAAGAATATCATTATGCTTAATATCTGTTGTGGTGATCAAACACCATCGTGGTTGCCATCAAGTCCAAAGGGGGAGATTGTTGGCAATATGATGCAGAGTGTTGTCCTTGATGGCAACCCACTCGATGAAGATGATGGCAACCTACTTGATGAAGTTGTCCTTGACGCTTGATGAGTTTATTAATGATGTAAATCTGATGTTCTACAAGCAGCTCAGAAGGACCAGAGAAAAAAATCTTCAGTATGTGCCAGAACAATGATGAAAAGTGTATGTTACAA
Organism: Pinus albicaulis; assembly: GCA_034641835.2. Classification (NCBI taxonomy): domain Eukaryota; kingdom Viridiplantae; phylum Streptophyta; class Pinopsida; order Pinales; family Pinaceae; genus Pinus; species Pinus albicaulis. The sequence goes on along the minus strand of CM076580.1, from coordinate 836,903,638 downwards.
GGCATACACGAGTTTGTTAAGGAGAAGGCCTGTATGCACGCGGAAAAGTACGTGCCAAGTCGCGTATGATCAATTATGCTCTAAATGTGTAAAACCATGGGTTACTACCATGGTATTGACCCATTGTATTGAGCATTGGATTGTCCATTTGATCCCATCCAGGAATACCATCGGAAGTGATGTGGTTTTGGCTCATGGTATTATCAAAGGCTAAATCTATATAAGGAGAAGAAAATCATTGTGCAAAGGTGTGCAAGATGTCCGGGTTTGAATGAATACTTCATCAAGTATGTCTCAATCATCTCAAGTATGTCTCAATGGAAAGGGTAATAGTTTGATGATAGGTATGATTCTACTGATTCTAAGATGCACCTATGAAGAAAATGATGAAGAGGATTCCTTAGATTTGAAATGTATATGTATTGTCTAGATCTATTTAGATCTGCTATCCGGCTTAATATTTCAGCTTTAAAATGAAGAATGAAGTCTAAGTTATTCATCCGCATCCGAAGAGCCGCACCCAAATCTCGAAAGAGTTACGTATATATACGGGTTATCTTCCCGTGTTAGCGCGTGTATATGCTGATGCTCCAAAGAAAAAGCTCATTAAATGTGAAATTAGTGCAGATGTATACGCGGGTTTATATGCATGAAAGCGCGTATATATGCAGGATCAGTGAATGGAAAGCGCGTATGAAAACTAGGGTTTGCTGAAGTATGTGGTATGAAATGTCTGATCTGTTCTGCTGTATTACTGCTATCTGTTTATGATGTATTCATAAAGATCTGGGTTTTCTAAATATTGATTATGTTGCTGACTATGTTGAGAAAATATCAAGTTGTTGATTGATTGGTTGATGATTCATTGAATGAATTGATAAGGGTATAAGTTTCAGTTTGATGCGTGATTGAGCTTAAATGTGTGGAGTGGGTCCAGTCTGAAAATATGATGAAAAGTGGCCTGCAAGTTGTGATCTATTGAAGCTATTGGATCCAGTGTGAAAATTGATGAAACGTGGTCCATGGTAGTGCTGAGGGTTGTAACCTTCAGTCAGGGGGTTGTAGCTCCCTTCCAGGTGAGGCTGGTAAACGAGAGCAGGGGGTCGTAGCTCCCTTCCAGGTGAGGCTGGTAAACAAGAGTAGGGGGTCGTAGCTCCCTTCCAGGAGAGGCTGGTAAACGAGAGAAGGTTGTAGCCTTCTGTAGGTGGGTGCCTGCGTGCTGGTATGAGTCTGCACCAGTACATGGTTGTAAGATGTTTTCTCTATAATAAAATATTGAAGGCTGAGACAACGGCAGTGGTGGTTTTCTCCCGACTTGGGTTTCCACCTAAAATCCTTTTGTTCATGTGTGTTGCTTATGTGTGATGTTTTATTCTGTTATTACTACACATGCTTACTGTTTATTGAACATATAATGAATGAATGATGGAATGATATAAGTGAAGAATTATCTGCATAATAAGATCTCCGTATATACGCAAGTTTTGATAATATATCCACGTGTATACGCTAGTTGGCTTCAAGAAAGTAGCGTATGGGTTTTTAGAGGAATGAAAAGTAAAAGTTTTATTTGTTCGCACTAAATACCGATTCACCCCCCCCCGCATTTTTCCCAACACCTTAACCTTAACTATAACCTAACCCTAACCTTAACCTTAACTATAACCTTACCCTAACCTTAACCTTAACCTTAACCTGACTAAACATGTAACCTTAACCTTACCTTAACCTAACTTTAACCTTAACCTTAACCATAATCCTAACCTTGACCAAACCATTAACCTTAACCTTAATCTGATTAAACTCGTAACCTTAACCTTAACCTTAACCTAAATAAACCTATAACCTTAACCTTAACCTAACCTTAACCTTAACCTAAACCTAAATATAACCTTACCCTTAGCCTAAACCTAACTGTAACCTTACCCTTAACCTAGCCAAAGCTTGAAAAAGTCTTTACTTTTTATGGATAACCTTTCTCTGCTCAATAAAATTATAATGATTTACAATTTTCTCAAGGTTTCAAAGGATTTTTCAAATGTTTAAAAAAAAATTCAAAGTTTAATATTTTATTTTTAATTACCCAAAAATTGTAATCATTTCCTTAACAATTCTTATTTACATAAAATAAGTATTTATAATATTTTCTCGAATATATTTTCAAATAGTAAAAAGCTAATTAAAGACTATTAACAACCTTATTTGTAAACAAACACACTTGCATAATGGAATATTTACAATTAAGAAGGGTTACCTTCTTAAGAAAAGAATTTTTTCAAGACAAGCCCATTCACAGGAAGAGATTCTCTCTTTCCTGTTAAATCTTGCAATATGAACGTTGATGAGCTTATCTTTTCAGCAATATGAAATGGTCCAAGCCACATTTTTTGAAATTTGGTATGCTTACCCTTATCTTCATGTGCTTTGACCCATTTCAGAACAAGATCACCAGTTTGCAAAGTTTTGGATCCAGTAGAATTTGAATCAAAAGATTTTATGAGTTGTTGATGTTTGGCATGAATATTTTTTTCTTTCTCTCTATCTTCTTCTAATTTAAGAATTTGATCAAATCTTAATTGAATAGATGATGAAGGATTCTCTTCAAGGAATTGAACTAGGGCTAAATATGGAAGTATTAGGTTTTATGGTATTATAGCTTCTTTTCCATAGAGTAGATTAAAAGGTGAAGTACCTATTTAAACCTTATGAGCTATACAATCAACCCATAATGTAAAAATTAAAGATTTATGCCAGTTCTTTTGACTTTGATCAATTGTTCTTTTGATGATTTTGATAAGATTTTTATTTGTTGATTTAGCTAAACCATTACCTTATGGATAATAATTCGCTAAATATTTCAATTTGAAACCTCTTTTGATTGCAAATTCCATTATACTATTTCCAGAAAAATAAGATGCATTGTCAAAGACAAGAGCATTAAGTACACCAAATATGGTAATGATGAATTGATCAATGAATTCAATGATTGCATCAGAATTTTCTACCTTTAAAGGAATTTTTTCTACCCACTTTGCAAAGTAATCCGTTGCTGTAAGGATGTATCTGTGTTGCTTGGAGGAATGTGGAACAATTTCTCCAATAATATCAAGTCCCCATTGTTCAAATGGTTGCTCAATGTTTACTGGTTGTAAAGGAAAGGTTGGTTTCCTTTGTCTTCCACTAGCAGTTTGACAAATCTCGCATTTACTTACATAATCATGTGCATCTCTGAACAAGGTAGGCCAATAGTAACTAGCATGGATTATTTTGTGAGCCGTGGTATTAGCTCCAAAGTGTCCACCTGCTGGTCCATCATGTAATTCCCGCAACACCTTGTGTGCTTCAGTTTTTTCAAGACATATTAATAAAATTGAATCATAATTTCTTCTGAATAACACATCATCAATGATTTCAAAGTGTTTTTATTTTAATCTTAAAGAACACGTATTCTTATAGCTGAGATTAGAAGGAGCATACCCATTTTTCAAGTAAAAGATCAGATCAACATATTGAGATTCAAAATCTATAATACTTATCTGATTTTCTTGAACAACATTATCTTGATCTTGATGCTCTGGTATGTTGGAAGCTCCAGCTAACAATCTGCAAAAACCTTATCCTCTAACAATTTTAGCTGGCTTAATATCAATATCATACTCCTGTAGAGCTATTACCCAATTATCTCTCTTTTCTCCTACTTCCTTTTGTATTAACAATTGTCTTACTACAAAGAATGGGACAATTATCTTTGTATGTGTTTTTAGGAGAAAAGGTCTAAAATTTTTGATTGATTTAAATACAGCAAAGGCTTGTTTTTCTACATCAGAGTAGTTAAGTTTGGCTCCTTTCATATTTGAGCTAAAGAAAGAGATTGGTGCTTCCTCTTGTTGATCATTGGGTTGTGTTAAAACAATAGCATAGGATGTTTCAATAGCCAAAGTATACAAAATAAAATGTTTAGAAAAATCAGGAGTATTTAATGTAGGTGCATTAATGATTTCCTGTTTGATTGAATCAAAGGCTTGTTTTTCTTTATGTAACCATTTGAAAACTGAATTTTTCTTAATCATATTCTGCAAAGGTAAAACTATTTGAGAAAAATCAGGAATAAATCTCTTGACAAAATTGATCTGTCCCAAAAAGGATTGCATGGATTTCTTATTATGTGGTAAAGAAATATCAGAAATTTCTTTTACTCTATTAGGATCAATATATATGCCATCTTTAGACACAAAAAATCCCAGGAGTTTTCCTTCATTGAGAGCAAATAAGGATTTATTTGGATTTAAAGAAATGCCAAATCTTCTACATCGTTCAAATATTGTTTCAAATCATGCAGATGATTAGCTCTTTTCTTTGAAAATATGGTTATGTCATCAAGATAAATAACAACCAATCTATTAATCAAACCCTTGAATGTTATATGCATGGATCTCTGGAAAGTAACTCCTGCATTTATCAAACCAAAAGGCATCTTTTGATAGGCATAAGTTCCCCATTTGGTTCTGAAATTAGTTTTCAAGCTATCATCTGGATGTACCAATATTTGGTTATAGCCTAAAAAACCATCAAGAAAATACATGAGTTCAGAACCAACTAGCTTTTGAAGTATTTGTTCCATCGTTGGAAATGGGAAGTTATCCTTTTGACATGCCTTATTCTGATTTCTAAAATCAATACAGATTCTGATATATCCATACTTCTTCCTTACAGGAACCATGTTTGAGACCCAACTAGAATGTCTTACAGGAAAAATAATTTTCACCTTCAAATGTTTGTTCAATTCTGACTTGATTTGTCCTTCCAGATTGGGATGAATTTTTCTTAACTTGTGTTGCACTAGCTTTACATCGGAAAGCATTGTAATAGTATGTTGGATAACAGAAGTATCATAAGTTTTCAAATCCTCATAATTCCAAGCAAAGACATTTTTGTACTTATTTATAAGTTCGATGAAATATTTCCTTTCCTCTGATGTTAACACGAGTCCTAAATTAAAATTTTGTGGTTTAGAATTAGTACCAAGATTTAATAATTCAAACTTCAAAGTAGAACTTTGAAGTTTAGCATTAGTAACCTTTTTGAATCTGTCTTTGATATCATATAAGTCTTCAATTTTGACTACAGATTTGGGAATAGGATTTTCATTGTCCTTTGATGTGTTTGAAGATCATGATCACTTTCATCAATTATTTTTCCATCATAAGATTTTTCTGAAGTCAAGAAATTTAAGATATCTTCATCATGATAAAATACTCTCTAATTTGTGACATTATCTGGCACAGAAGGTCTAAAGATTAATTCAACTAAAAACCTATCTGGACTATAATCTTCAGTTGGGAGGAGCTTGGAAGCAACATTAGCTAACAAATCAGCTGCTAAATTCTGAGTTCTAGGAATAGAAAAGATGTTGAATGCTAAAAATTGAGTGGTAAGATATTGAACAAGGGATTTATAATGTTTAAGATGATCTGGAAGACAATGGATAGTGTTTCTTACTTGTCTGATAACAGTTTCAAAATCACCATACACTTTCAGGTACTTAACATTCAACCCTATTTCTTTATAAAGCCCTTGGATCAAGGCTTCATATTCTGCAATGTTATTTGTACACTCAAATTCTAATCTACATGATAGCATAGTTTTTTCCCCATCTGGATCAACTAAAATGCATCCTGCTCCTGCACCATCATTGGATTTTGATCCATCAAAATACAAAGACCAAAATAAATACTTATCTACAGGTTTATCTATAGATTGATCAGAAACATTAACAATTCTTGAAGAATCAGTTTGTGAAAATTTTTCAACTTACGAAATAAAAGTATTTACAGAAAAAGGTGATTGCGGTGCTGTGAAATTTCCAAGAAATGATTCAGCAGAATAACCTCTGAGAATGTTGTTATTAAAAGCTACAGGTTCATTTGCTTGTTCAAATTCTATTATAGTATGCATCATGTGTTTTCCTCGCTCAACCTTGATTTGATTTGGTTTCCCTTTGTGAGGAAGCCACATGTGAGAATAATCAGTGGCGATATAATCATTAAGCTTTGTAGACAAATATCTGCTTAATATTAATCCATAAAACTCAAGAATATCTGCAATCAGTATATCAATTCTCTAGAATATCCTGGGATCAGAGGCTAGCCTAATGGTGATTGAATTAATTTCTCCCACAACTTGCACTTTAGTCTGATCTAATTGAACAATACGAACTACAGATTTTTGGGGTTCGATGTTTAATTTTGAGCAGACTGAAGTAGGAATTATGTTAGATGATGCTCCTGAATCTATTAAGTAGTTATGCAAATTATTGTTATAGACTTCATAAGTCAAAAGAAAAGGAGGTGTCTGAGAATTTGATCTTTCTCCAATAAGAACAGTATTAGTAGCATCTACTTTATCTGGTGGCTTACCTGATCCTTTGGCTGCTTTGGCAACTACACCACTTGGTAGAGGAGAAATAGGTGTTGCATTCAATTCTTTCAATAACAAATTTTGTTGATGCTTAAGTTTGCTGAGTTCATGTAGAGAGATATTTGATCTGGTTTTCTTCATGTCTTCAACAATGTTATAATCCATAGGATATGATACCACCAGAGTCCTAGATGTTGTTTTAGGAGGATTAGAAGATGATGGTTGATTTTGAGTAGGAAAAGAGGAAGTTTTCTTTATAGGGTATTTGTCTTTACTAGTCGAAGTTGAAATTTTCTTCTTGGGAACTGTTTGGACAGGCTCTGCTTCAGATTTACTTCTTGTACTTACTGGCATGGCTTCTTGTTCTTTTTCACTATCTGAATTAGGAAGAATGAAATCCTACATCCCATATAATTCAACTATTTCTTCTTCTTCATCTTCTTTCGATAATAGAGGTGTATCTTCTTCTTCATCTTGTTCTAGATCTGACTCTACATTGGATATTGAATTGGGTGGTTTAGATTCAGTTTTCTAATTCCTTTTGAAGTTCCTATAAGATCCATTGGTGGAAGTTTCTGCTACTTGTTTTTTGATTTCGATCATTTCATTGGACAAAGTCTTCAAAAAATTTTGTAAACCTTCCATGGCATAAGGATCCCTAGGTGTTTTATTCTTTGAATCATCCTTAAAGCTGCATTTTTGGATTTTTTGTCTTTAATAGAATTCTTCTTATACAAAGAAATAATTCGTATTTCAACTGCAATTGCTTCTTTCATGTTTTCATCCAAAGTAGGTATGGCAGATCTATCTACAAAAATTGCTATATTTGAAGGCAAATCTATTATATACCATTCACTTTGGACTTGCTCACTAGGTTTTGAGGTTGTAGGAATTTTATTCAAAATTTTGTTGAATCGGGAATTAAAATCTTTAATAGGTTCTTTGGATTTTGTTCTCAAATTGGAGAGATAATTAATTAAAGTCGCTATTGATCTGTCATCTCCAAATTTGGTTAAGAAATGTTCCTGGAAAATATCCCAACTTGTAATAGATCCTGATGGTAATGAAAAATACCAGGATCCTTCTGCCCCTTATAAAGTATAAGGGAATAACCTAACCACAACATCTTCATGTTGTACTGCATTTAAATTTACAGATAGCATAAACTTATTAATGTGTTCTTTTTCTTGTTTACCAAGGTCAGGACTAAATTTTGGCAGCCATTTTTCAGGACGATCTAGAAAATCATGCAAAGGTGCAGGCATTTCAACAGCTCCTAGATTAGTCCATGGTCTTTGTGCCATTGTTGTGATAATGGTTGAGGGACTTGAAGAGACAATCGGTGTTTGAGTAGAGGTTTTTCAAATAACTATACTCACCCTTAACCTGAACCTTACCCTTAACCTTATCTTAACCTTTACTTAACCTTAACCTTGATCTTGACCTTATCCTTAAACTTAACCTTAACCTTAACTTTACCCTTAACCTTAACCTTAACCTTAACGTTACCCTTAACTATAACTTCAACCTTGACCTTGAACTTAACTATAACCTAACCCTAACCTTGACCTTGACCTTAACTATAACCTAACCCTAACCTTGACCAAACGCTTAACCTTAACCTTAACCATAACCTTAACCTTAACCTTACCCTTACCCTTACCCTTAACTTAACCTTAACCTTAACCATAATCTTAACCTCATGTTAAGTTTAAGGTTAAAGGTAAAGTTAGGGTTAAGGTTAGGGTAAGGTTAATATTAGGTTAAGGGTGAAGTTAAGCTTAAGGTTAGGGTTAACGTTAAGGTTAAAGTTAGGGTTACCTTATAGTTAAGGTCAAGGTTGAGGTTAAGGGTAAGGTTATAGTTAGGTAAGGGTAAGGTTAAGGTTCAGGTTCAGGTTAACGGTAATGTTAAGGTTAAGGTTATGGTTATGGGAAGGTTAAGGTTAAGGTTAAGGTGAAGGTTTGGTTAAGATTAGGGTTAGTTTATAGTTAAGGTCAAGAATAATGTTAGGTTAAGCTTAAGGTTAAGGTTAAGGTTAAGGTCAAGGTTAAAGGTAAGGTTAAGGTTAAGGTTACAGTTAAGTTAATGTTAAGGTTAAGGTTATGTTAAGGTTAGGTTATAGTGAAGGTTAAGGTTAAGACCTGTAACCTTAACCTTGACCTTACCCTTAACATTAAGCTTAACTTTAACCCTAACTTTGACTTTAACCTTAACCTAACCTTAAACTAAGTTAACATTAACCTTGAAATTAACCTAACCTTAACCATAACCTTACCCTTAACATTCACCCTTAACCTTAACCTTAACCTTATCCTAACCTTAACCTAATCTTAACCTTAACCATAACATTAACCTTAAACTTAACTTTAAAATTAACCTAACCTTAACCTTAACCTTAAGCTAACCTTAAACTTAACCTTAACCTGACTAAACCCGTAACCTTAACCTTAACCTAGCCTTAACCTTAACTATAACTTAACACTAACCTTGACCAAACCCTTAACCTTAACTTGACTAATCCCATAAACTTAACCTAAATTAACCTTAACCTTGACCTTGACCTTAACCTTAACCTTATCCTTAACCTTCACCTTAACCTAGCCTTAGCCTTGACCTTAACTATAACCTAACCCTAACATTAACCTTAACTTTAACCTTGACCTTAACATTAACCTTAAACTTAACCTTAACCTTAACCTTAACCTGACTAAACCCGTAACCTTAACCTTAACCTTAACCTAACCTTAACATTAAACTTAACCTAACTATAACCTTACCCTTAACCTAGCTTAAACTTAACCTTACCCTTTACCCTTAACCTTAACCTTAACCTTACCCCCTTAACCTTAACCTTATCCTAACCTTAACCTTAACTAAAAACTAACCCTAACCTTAACCATACCCTTAGCCTTAACCTTAACTTAAACCTAACCTTAACCTTAACTTTACCCTTAACCTAACCTTAACCTTAACTTTACCTTAACCTTGACTTACCCTTATCCTAACCTTAACCTTATCTTAACCTTAACCTAACCTCAACCTTAACCTAACTATAACCTTACCTTAACCTAACTTAACCTTAACCTTCACCTTGACCTCAACCTTAACTTTAACTTTACCCTAATCTTAAGGGTTTAGTCAGGTTAAGGTTAAGGTTATAGTTAAGGTTAAGGTTAAGGGTAAGGTTAGGGTAAAATTTCATGTTAAGGTTAAGGTAAGGGTTAACGTTAGAGTTAGGTTAAGGTTAAGATAAAAATAAGGTTAAGGTTAAGGTTTGGGTTAGGTTAAGGTTAAGATAAGGATAAGGTTGAGTTTAAGGTTAGGGTAAAGGTTAAGGTTAAGGTTAAGGTTAAGGCTAAGGTTAATTTAAGGTTAAGGTTAGGTTAAGGTTAAGTTAAGGGTAAATTCAACCTATAAGATTAACCTTAACCTTAATCTTAACCTTAACCTTCACTATAACCTAACCCTAACCTTGACCAAACCCTTAACCTTAACTATAACCTAACCTTAACCTTAACCAAACCCTTAACCTTAACTTTGACTTTACCCTTAACTTAACCTTAACCTTAACCTTAACTGTAACCTTAACCTTACCTTAACCTAACTAAACCTTAACCTTGACTTTGACCTTAACCTTAACTTTACCTTAACTTTAAGGTTTTAGTTAGGTTAAGGTTAAGGTTAAGGGTTTGGTCAAGGTTAGGGTTAGGTTGAGGTTAAGGGTAAAGGTTAAGGGTAAGGTTAAGGTTAAGGTTAGGTTAAGGGTATAGGTAAGGTTAAGGTTAGGGTTAAGGTTAGGGGATGGTTAAGGTTAAAGTCAAGGTTAAGCTAAAGGTTAAGGGTAAGGATAGGGTAAGGTTAATGTTAAGGTCTAGGTCAAGGTTAAGGTTAAGTTAGGTTAAGGTAATGTTAAGGTTATGTTAAGTTTAGGTTAAGGTTAAGATTAGGTTAAGTTAAGGTTAAGGTTAGGTTAAGGGTAAAGTTAAGGTTAAGGTTAGGTTAAGGGTAAGGGTTTGGTCAAGGTTAAGGTTAGGTTATAGTTAAGGTCATGTTAAGGTTAAGGTTAGGGGTTTGGTCAAGGTTAGGATTAGGTTATAGTTAAGGTTAAGGTTAAGGTTAAGGGTAAAGATAATGTGATGGTTAAGGTTAAGGTTAGGGTTAAGTTATAGTTAAGGTTAATATTGGGTTAAGGGTAAAGTTAAGGTTAAGGATAGGGTTAAGGATAGGGGAAGGTTTTAGTTAAGGTTAAGGTTAGGTTAAGGTTAAGATAAGGTTAAGGATCAGGTTAAGGTTAAGGTTAAAGTTAGGTTAAGGGTAAATTTAAGGTTAGGTTAGGTTAAGGTTAAGGTTAGGTTAAGGTTTAGGTTAAGGTTAAGGGTTTGGTCAAGGTTAGGGTTAGGTTATAGTAAAGGTTAGGTTAAGGTGAGGTTAAGAGTAAAGTCAAGGTTAAGGTGAAGTTTAAGGGTAAGTTTAAGGTTAAGGTTACAGGTTTAGTTAGGTTAAGGGTTTGGTCAAGGTTAGGGTTAGGTTAATGTTAAATTTAAGGTTAGGTTAAGGGTAAAGTCAAGTTTAAGGTTATGGTTAAGGTTAAGGGTAAGATAAATTTAAGGTTAAGTTAAACGTTAAGGTTAAGGGGGTAAGGTTAAGGTGAAGGTTACAGTTAGGCCAAGGTTAAGGTTAAGGGTAATATAAGGTTAAGGTTAAGATTAAGCTTAAGATTAGGTTAAGGGTAAAGTTAAACCTTAACCTTAACCTTCCCCTAACCTTAACCCTAACCTGAACCTTGCCCTTAACCTTAACCTAACCTTAAGCTTAAGCTTAAGCTTAAGCATACCCTAACCATAACCTTAACTTTACCCTTAACCTAATATTAATCTTAACCTAACCTTAAACTTGAATTTACCCTTAACCTAACCTTAACCTTACCTTAACCTTAACCTTAACCTTAACCTAACCTTAACCTTGACCTTAACTATAACCTAACCCTAACCTTGACCAAACCCTTAACCTTAACCTGACTAAACCTATAACCTTAGCCTTAACCATAACCTTAACTTTAACTTATCCTTATCCTTAACCTTAACCATAATCTTAACGTCAGGTTAAGGTTAAGGTTAAGGGTAAGGTTATTTTTAAGGGTAAAGGTTAAGTTTAAGGTTACAGGTTTAGTCAGGTTAAGGTTAAGGTTAAGGGTTTGGTCAAGGTTAGGGTTAGGTTATAGTTAAAGTCAAGGTTAAGCTTAGTTTAATGTTAAGGTTAGGTTAAGGTTAAGTTTGAGGTTAAGGTTATGGTTATGGTTAAGGTTAGGTTAAGGTTAAGTTCAAGGTTAAGGTTAAGGTTAAGGTTAGGTTAAGGTTAAGGATGAAGTTTAAGGTCAAGGTTAAGGTTAAGGTTATGGTTAAGTTTAGCTTAAATTTTAGGTTAAGGTTAAGGTTAAGGTTAAGGTTAAGTTATAGTGAAGGTTAAGGTTAAGACACGAAACCTTATCCTTGACCTTACCATTAATCTTAACCTTAACGTTAAACTTAACCTTAACCTTACTAACCCCATAACCTTAACCTTAACCTCAACCTTAACCTTAACCTTAACTATAACCTAACCCTAACCTTGACCAAACCCTAACCTTAACCCTACCCCTAACCCTAACCTTAATATTAACTTTACCCTTAACCTAACCTTAACCTTAACTATACCCTTAACCTAATCTTAACCTTAACCTAAGCTTAATATTACCCTTAACCTTGACCTTAACCTTATCTTAACCTAACCTTAAACTTGACCTTAACTATAACCTAACACTAACCTTGACCAAACTCTTAACCTTAACCTTATCTTAACCTTATCCTATCCTTAACCTTAACCTAACTATAACCTTTCCCTTAACCTTAACCTTGACCTTAACTATAACGTAACCCTTAACCTTAACCTTGACCTTAACTATAACCTAACTATAACCTTACCCTTAACTATAACCTTGACCTTAACTATAACCTAACTATAACCTTACCCTTAACCTTAGCCTTGACCTAACCTTAACCTTAACCTAAGCTTAATCTTACCCTTAACCTTGACCTTAACCTTAACCTTGACCAAACTGTTAACCTTAACCTTATCTTAACCTTATCCTAACCTTAACCTTAACCTAACTATAACCTTACCCTTAACCTTAACCTTAACCTTGAACTTAACTATAACCTAACCCTTAACCTTAACCTTGACCTTAACTATAACCTAACTATAACCTTACCCTTAACCTTGACCTTGACCTTAACTTAACCTTACCCTTAACTATAACCTTGAGCTTTACTATAACCTAACTATAACCTTACCCTTATCCTAACCATAACCTTAACCTTGACCTTAACTATAACCTAACCCTTAACCTTAACCTTGACCTTAACTATAACCTAACTATAACCTTACCCTTAACCTTAACCTTGACCTTAACTTAACCTCACCCTTAACTATAACCTTGACCTTAACTATAACCTTACCCTTAACCTTAACTGTGACCTTGACCTTAAGGTTACGGTTAAGTTTTAGGTTAAGCATTTGGTCAAGGCTAGTGTTAGGTTATAGTTAAGGTCAAGGTTAAGGTTGAAGTTATAGTTAAGGGTAACATTAAGGTTAAGGTTAAGGTTAAGGGTAAATTTAAGGTTAGGGTTAAGGTTAAGGATAAAGTCAAGGTCAAGGTGGAGGTTAAGTAAAGGTAAAAATAAGGTTAAGGGTAAGTTTAAGATAAGGTTAAGGGTAAGGTTAAGGTTAAGGTTAAGGGTAAGGGTAAGGTTAAGGTTAAGGATTTGGTCAAGGTTAGGATTCAGTTATAGTGAACGTTAAGGTTAAGTTAAGGGTAAATTCAAGGTTAGGGTTAGGTTAAGGTTAAGATTAGGTTAAGGGAAAAGTTAAGGTTAAGGTTAGGTTAGGGTTAAGGTTATAGTTAAGGTCAATGTAAGATAAGGTTAAGGGTAAGGTTAAGGTTACAGATTTAGTCAGGTTAAGGTTAAGTTTAAGATTAGGTTAAAGTTAAGGTTAAGGTTAAGGTTAGGTTTAGGTTAAGGTTAAGGTTAAGGGTAAGGCTAGGGTTAGGTTATATTTAAGGTCAAGGTTAAGGTTAAGGGAAAGGAAACCCTTAACCTTAACCTTAACCTAAACATTTATCTTAACCTTACCCTAACCTTATCCTTAAACTTAACCTTAACTATAACCTAACCCCAACCTTGACCAAACCTTTAAGCTTGACCTTCACCTAACTAAACCTGTAACCTTACCATTAACCTTTGCCCTTAACTTTAACCTTAACCTTAACCTTAAACTTACCAACTTAACCTTAACCTTAACTTGACTAAAACAGTAACCTTAACCTTAATATAACCTTAACCTTAATTTTACCATTAACCTAAACTTAACCATAACCTTAACCTTAACCTTAAACTTAACCTTACCCTTACCTAACCTTAACCTTAACCTAACCTTAACCTTAACTTTACCCTTAACCTTAAAATTAACCTTAACCTTAAACTTTATCTAACCTTAACCTTAACCTTAACCTTTACCCTAACCTTAACCTTAACCTTAACCTTAACCAAACCCTTAACCTTAACCTTAACCTAACCTTAAACTTGAAATTAACTATAACCTAACCCTAACCTTGAACAAATCCTTAACATTAACGTTAAACTTAATCTTACCCTAACCTTAACCTTAACTTTACCCTTAAACTAACCTTAACTTTACCTTTAACCTTAACCTGAGTCTTAACCTTGACTTTACCATTAACCTAATGCTAAGGTTAGTGTTAAGTTAGGTTAAGGTAAGGTTAAGGTTACAGTTAGGTCAAGGTTAAGGTTAATTTTAACGTTAAGGATAAGTGAAGGTTAAGGGCAAGATAAGGTTAAGGTTAAGGTTAGGTTAACGTTAATGTTAAGGTTAAGGTTATGGTTATGGGAAGGTTAAGGTTAACGTTAAGGTTAGGTTAAGGTTAAGGTTAGGTTAAGGGTAACGTTAAGGTTAAGGTTAAGGTCAAGTTCAAGGTTAACCTTAACCTAACATTAACCCTAACTTAACATTTACCTAACCTTAACCTTAACCTTGACCTTAACCTTAATCTAACCTTAACCTTGACCTTAACTATAACCTGACCCTAACCTTGACCAAACCCTTAACTCTAACCTAACTTAATCTTAACCTTGACCTTGACCTTAACCTTAACCTTACCCCCTTTACTTTAACCTTAACCTTAACCTCACTAAACCCGTAACCTTAACCTTAACCTGACTAAACCCATAACCCTTAACCTTATATTAACCTCACCTTAACATAACCATAACCTTAACCTTAACCTTAACCTTAACCTTAAATTTACCCTTAACCTAACCTTAACCTTAACTTTAACTATATCCTAACCTAACATAACCTTACCTTAACCTAATTTAAGCTTGAACTAACCTTAACCTTGACCTTAACCTTAACCTTACCAATAACATTCACTCTTAACATTAACCTAACCATAACCCTAACCTAACCTTAACCTTGACCTTAACCTAACCTTAACCTTAACCTTAACCTTATCTTACCCTTAACCTTGACCTTGACCTTAACCTTATCCCTACCTTTACCTTTACCTTAACCTTAACCTTCCCATAACCATAACCTTAACCTTGAATTTACCCTTAACCTAAATTTAACCTTAACCTTGACCTAACCCTAACTTTGACCAAACCCTTAACCTTAACTATAACCTAACCTTAACCCTAATCTTACCCTAACCATCAACTTAACATTACCCTTAACCTAATCTTAACCTTCACCTAACCTTAACCTTACCATTAACCTTGACCTTAAATTTAAATTTAACTATAACCTAACCCTAACCCTGAGAAAACCATAACCTTAACCTTAACTTAACCTAACCTTAGCCTTAACCTTAACTTTAACTTTAACCTTACCCTTACCCTTACCATTACCCATAACCTTAACCTTAACCTTAACCTTATCTTAATCTTAACTATAACCTTACCCTAACTTTAACCCTAACCTTACCCTTAACCTTAACTTTACCCTTAACCTTGAATTTAACCTTAACCTTCCCCTAACCTTAAGCTTAAGCTTAAGCTTAACCTTAATTTTTCCCTAACCTTAACCCTAACCTTAAATTTAACCTTAACCTTAAGGTTAAGGTTACAGGTTTAGTCAGGTTAAGTTTAAATTTATGGTTATGGGAAGGTTAAGGTTAGGTTAGGGTGAGTGTTAAGGTTAGGGTAAGCTTAAGGTTAAATTCAAGGTTAAGGGTAAAGTTATGGTTAAGGTTAGGTTAAGGTTAGGGTTAGGTTATAGTTAAGGTTAGTGTTAGGGTTAGGGTTAAGGGTTTGGTCAATGTTAGGGTTAAGGTTAAGGTTATGGTTAAGGTTAGGGGAAGGTTAAGGTTAAATTCAAGGTTAAGGGTAATGTTAAGGTTAAGGTTAAGGTTAAGGGTTTGGTCAACGTTAGGGTTAGGTTATAATTAAGGCTAAAGTTAAGTTTAAGTTATAGTTAAGGTTAAGCTTAAGGTTAGGGTAAACTTAAAGTTAAGGTTAAGGGTAAAGATAAGGTTATGTTTAAGGTTCAAGGTCAAGGTTAATGTTAAGTAGGTTAAGGTAAGGTTAAGTTTACGATTAGGTTAAGGTCAAGGTTAGGTTAATTTAAGGTTAAACATAAGGTTAAGGTTAAGGGTAAAATTAAGGTTGAGGTTAGGGTTAATGTTAGGGGAAGCTTAAGGTTAAGGTTAAGGTTACAATTAAGGTTAGGTTAAGGTGAAGGTTAAAGATAAGGTTAAGGTTAAGGTCAAGGTAAAGGTTAAGGTTAAGTTAGGTTAAGTTTAAGGTTATGGTTATGTTTATGGGAAGGTTAAGGTTAAGATTAAGGGTAAGGGTTTGGTCAAGGTTAGGGTTAGGTTATAGTTAAGGTAAGGTTAAGGTTAAGGTTAAGGTTAGGTGAAGGTTAAGCTTAGTTTAAGGTTAAGGTTAAGGTTAAGGGTAAAGATAAGGTTATATTCAGGGTTAGTTTATAGTTAAGGTTAAGATTAAGGTTAAGGTTAGGTTAAGGTTAAGGTTTGGTCAGGTTAAAATTAAGGTTAAGGTTAAGGTTAAGGCTACGTTAAGGTTAAGGTTAGGTTAAGGTTAAGGATTTGGGATGGTTAAGGTTAAGGTTAAGTTTTGGTCAGGTTAAGATTAAAATTTTGGGTTAAGAGTAAGGATTAAGGTTAAGGTTAACCTAACCCTAGCCTTGACCAAAACCTTAACCAAAATATCACCCTTAGTCTAACCTTAACCTTAACTTTACCCTTAACCTAATCTTAACCTTAACATAACCTTAACCTTACCCCTAACCTTAACTATAACCTAACCCTAACCTTGACCAAATCCTTAACCTTAACCTTATGTTAACCTTAACCTAACCTTAACTTTAACCTTAACCTAACTATAACCTTACCCTTAACCTTAACCTTGACCTTAACTATAACCTAGCCCTAACCTTGAAAAAACCCTTAACATTAACCTTAACCTAACCCTAACCTTGACCAAACCCTTAATAGTAACCTTAACCTTAACCTTAACCTTAACGTTAACCTAATTTTAACCTTAACCTAACTGTAACCTTAACCTAACCTTAACCTTACCCATAACCTAACCCTAACCTTGACCAAACATTAACCTTAACCTTAACCTTAACTATAACCTAACCTTAACCTTGACCAAACCCTTACCCATAACCTTAACCTGAACCTAACCTTAACCTTAACCTTATCCTTATCTTAACCTTAGCCTAACCTTAACCTTAAACTTAACCTTAACCTAAACCTTAAGGTTAAATTTATGGGTAAAGTAAGGGTTAAGGTTAGGGTTAGGTTATAGTTAAGGTGAAGGTTAAGGTTAGGTTAAGGTTAAGGTTACGGGTTTAGTGAGGTAAGGTTAAGGTTAAGGTTAGGTTAAGGGTAAAGTGAAGGTTAAAGTTATGTTTATGTGAAAGCTAAGGTTAAGGTTATAGTTAAGGTAAAGGTTAGGTTAAGGTTGATATAAGGTTAAGGTTAAGTTCAAGGTTACGTTAAGGGTAAAGTCAATGTTTTGGTTAGGTTAAGGTTAAGATAAGGTTAAGATTAAGGTTAAGGTTAAGGGTAAAGATATGGTTAAGATTAGGGTTATGGTTAAGCTTAAGGTTACAAGTAAGGTTATAGTTAGGTTAAGGTTAAGGTTAAGATTAAGGTTAGGTTAAGGTTAAGATTAGGTTAAGGTCCTTAACTTTACCCTTAACCTTAACCTTAACCTTAACCTAACCTTAAACTTAACCTTAACCTTGACCTTGACCTTGACCTTGACCTTAACCTTAACCTTACCTTAACCTTCCCATAAACTTAACCTTTACCTAACCTTTCCATAACCATAACCTTAACCTTAACCTAAAATAACCTTTACCTTAACCTAACCTTAACCTTAAATATAACCTAACCCTAACCATAACCTGAACCTTTACCCTTAACCTTAGCATTAACCTTAACCTGACTAAGCCCAAACCTTAATGTTAAGGTTAAGGTTATGGGTTTAGTTAGGTTAAGGTTAAGTTTAAGGTCAAGGGTTTTGGAAGGTGAAGGTTAAGGTTAAGGGTAAGATAAGACTAAGGTTAAGGTTAAGGTTAAGGAGAAGGTTAGCTTAAGTTCAAGGTCAAGGTCAGGAAGAAATGAAGTTAGGGTTAGGTTATAGTTAGGTAGGCTAGGTTAAGGGTAAGGTTATGGTTAGTGACCTAACCCTAACCTTGACCAAACACTTAACGTTAACCTTAACCCTTAACCTTAACATTTACCCTAACATTAACCTTAACCTAACCTTAACCTTAACTTTACCTCAACCTTGACTTTACCCTTAACCTAACCTTAACCTTAACCTAACCTTAACCTTAACCTAAATATAACCTTACCCTTAGCATTAACCTTGACCTTAACATTAACCTAACCTTAACCTTAACTTTAACCATAAACTTATCTTTACCGTTAACCTTAACCTTAACCTTAATCTTAAATTTACCCTTAACCTAACCTTAACTTTAAACTTAACATAACTCTAAACTTGACCAAACCCTTAACTGTAACCTTAACCTTTACTTATCATTAACCTTAACCTTAACCTTCCCATAACCTTAACTATAACCTAACCCTAACCTTGACCAAACCCTTAACCTTAACCTTAACCTTAACTTAACCATAACCTTAGCCTTATCTTAACTTTAACCTAACCTTAACCTTGACTTTACCCTTACTGTAACCTTAAATTAACCTTAACCTAACCTAATCTTAACCTTAAACTTAACTTTAACATTAACCTTAACCTTAACCTTAACCTTAACCTAACCTTAAACTTAACCTTAACCTTGACCTTGACCTTGACCTTGACCTTAACCTTAACCTTACCTTAACCTTCCCATAAACTTAACCTTTACCTAACCTTTCCATAACCATAACCTTAACCTTAACCTAAAATAACCTTTACCTTAACCTAACCTTAACCTTAAATATAACCTAACCCTAACCATAACCTGAACCTTTACCCTTAACCTTAGCATTAACCTTAACCTGACTAAGCCCAAACCTTAATGTTAAGGTTAAGGTTATGGGTTTAGTTAGGTTAAGGTTAAGTTTAAGGTCAAGGGTTTTGGAAGGTGAAGGTTAAGGTTAAGGGTAAGATAAGACTAAGGTTAAGGTTAAGGTTAAGGAGAAGGTTAGCTTAAGTTCAAGGTCAAGGTCAAGGTTAAGGTTAGGTTAGGGTTAGGTTATAGTTAAGGTTAAGGCTAAGGTTAAGGGTAAGGTTATGGTTAGTGACCTAACCCTAACCTTGACCAAACACTTAACGTTAACCTTAACCCTTAACCTTAACATTTACCCTAACATTAACCTTAACCTAACCTTAACCTTAACTTTACCTCAACCTTGACTTTACCCTTAACCTAACCTTAACCTTAACCTAACCTTAACCTTAACCTAAATATAACCTTACCCTTAGCATTAACCTTGACCTTAACATTAACCTAACCTTAACCTTAACTTTAACCATAAACTTATCTTTACCGTTAACCTTAACCTTAACCTTAATCTTAAATTTACCCTTAACCTAACCTTAACTTTAAACTTAACATAACTCTAAACTTGACCAAACCCTTAACTGTAACCTTAACCTTTACTTATCATTAACCTTAACCTTAACCTTCCCATAACCTTAACTATAACCTAACCCTAACCTTGACCAAACCCTTAACCTTAACCTTAACCTTAACTTAACCATAACCTTAGCCTTATCTTAACTTTAACCTAACCTTAACCTTGACTTTACCCTTACTGTAACCTTAAATTAACCTTAACCTAACCTAATCTTAACCTTAAACTTAACTTTAACATTAACCTTAACCTTAACCTTAACCTTAACATTAACCTTAACCTTAACCAAACCCTTAACATTAACCTCAACTTAACCTTAACCTTAACCTTAACCTTTACCTTAACCTAATCTTAACCTTGACCTTAACTATAACCTAACCCTAACCTTAACCTAACCTTACCCATAACTTTAACCTTAAGTTTAGGGCTAAGGTTAGGGTTAAGGTTAAGGTTAAGGTTTGGTCAAGGTTAAGATAAGGATAAGGTTAAGGTTAAGGTTAGGTTTAGGTTAAGGTTAAGGGTAAGGGTAAGGTTACGGTTAAGGATAGGGTAAGGTTAAGATTAGGTTAAGGGTAAGGTTAAGGTTAAGGGTAAAGTCAAGGTTAGGGTTACGTTAGGGTAAGGTTTAAGTTAAGGTTTGGTTAAGGTTAGGGTTAGGTTATAGTTAAGGTCAAGGTTAATTTTAAGGTTACGGGTAAGGTTAAGGTTACGGGTTTAGTTAGGTTAAGGTTAACGTTAAGGTTAATGTTAAGAGTAAGGTCAAGGTCAAGGTTAAGGTTACATTAAGGGTAAAGTCACAGTTAAGGTTTCGTTAAGGGTTTGGTCAAGGTTAAGGTTAGGTTAAGGTTAGGGTTAGGTTATAGTTAAGTTCAAGGTTAAGTTTAAGGTTAAGGTTAAGGTCAATGTTAAGGTTAATGTTAAGGGTTTGGTCAAGGTGAGGGTTAGGTTATAGTTAAGGTCAAGGTTAAAGTTAGGTTATAGTTAAGGTTAAGGTCAAGGTTATGAGAAGGTTAATTTTAAGGTTAAGGTTAAGGTTAGGTTAAGGTTAAGGTTACGATTTTAGTCACGTTAATGTGAAGGTTAAGGTTAAGGTTAGGTTAAGGTTAATGTCAATGATAACGTTAGAGTTAAGGGTAAAGTAAAGGTTAAGGGTAAATTTAAGGTTAAGGTGAAGCTTAAGGGTAAGGTTAAGGTTAAGGTTAAGATAAGGTTAAGGGTAAGGTTAATGTTAAGGTTAGGTTAAGGGTAAATTTAAGGTTAAGGTTACGTGTAAGGGTAAGGTTAAGGTGAAGGTTAAGGTTAAGGTTAAGGTTAAGGTTAACGTTAAGTTAGGTTAAGGTAAGTTTCAGGTTACGGTTATGGTTAGGGTAAAGTTAAGGTCAAGGTTAGGGTTAGGTTATAGTTAAGGTTAAGGTTAGGTTAAGGGTAAAGTCAAGGTTAAGGTTAAGGTTAAGGTTACGGGTTTAGCAAGGTGAAGGTTAAGGTTAAGGTTAGGTTAAGGTTAAGGGTGAAGGTTAAGGTTATGCATCTTAACGTTAACCTTACCCTTAACCTTCATCCTTAACCTTCACTATAACCTAACCTTAACCTTGACCTTAACTATAACCTAACCTAACCTTAACCTTAACCTTACCTTTACCTTAACCTTAATCTAACTTTCCCATAACCTTTAGCTTAACCTAGCTTTAACTTTAACCTTCCCCTAACCTTAACCTTAACCTTACCTTAACCTTAACCTTACCCTAACCTTAACCTTAACTTTACCCATAACCTTAACCTTTCCGTTAACCTAACATTAACCTTGACCTTGACCAAACCCTTAACCTAACCTTAACCTTAACTAAACCCTTAACCTTAACCTTAATCTTAACATTAACATTAACCCTAACCTTACCCTAACCATAACCTTAAATTTACCCTAACCATAACCTTAAACTTACCTTAAAATTACCCTAACCATAACCTTAACTTGAACCCTAACCTAACCTTACCCAAACCCTTAACCTTAACCTTAACCTAACCTTAACCAAACCCTTAACCTTAACCTTAGCCTTAACCTAACCTTAATCTTGACTTTACCCTTAACCTAACCTTAACCTTAACTGTAACCTAACCCTAACCTTGACCTTAACTTTACCCTTAACCTTAACCTTAACCTTAACCTTAAACTTATCTTACCCTTAACCTTAACTATAAACTAACCCTAACCTTGACTTTACCTTAACATAACCTTAACCTTAGCCTTGAAATAACCTAAGGTTAAAGTTAGGTTAAGGATAAATTCAAGGTTAAGGGTAAGGTTAAGGTAAGGGTAAAGTTAAGGTTGTGTTAAGGTAAAGGTTATAGTTAAGGTTAGGTTTAAGGGTAAAGTCAAGGTTAATGTTAGAATAAGGTTCAAGTTATGGGTTTAGTCAAGTTAAGGTTATGTTAAGGAAAAAGGTTAATTTTAAGGTTACGTTAAGGTAAATGTTATGGTTAAGGTTAGGGTTAAGGGTAAGGTCAAGGTAAAGGTTCAAGGTTTGGTCAAGGTTAGGGTTAGGTTATAGTTAAGTTTAGGTTAAGGTTAAGTTAAGGGTAAAGTTAATGTTAAGGTGAAGGTTGAGGTTAAGGTTAAGGTGAATGTTAAGGGGTTAAGGTAAAGTCAAGGTCTAGGTTAGGGTTAGGTTAAGGTAAACTCAAGGTTAAGGTTAGGGTTAGGTTAAGGTTAAGAAAAGGTTAAGGTTAAGGTTAGGGTAAATTGAAAGTTAAGGTTAAGTCAAGGTTAGGGTAAGGTTAAGGTCAAGGTTAGGGTTAGGTTAAGTTAAGGTTAAGGTTAAGGTTCAGGTCAATGGTAAGGTTATGGTTAGGTTAAGGTTAGGTTAAGGTTAAGGTTAGGTTAAGGTCTAGGTTAAGGTTAGGGTTAAGGTTAAGGTTTGGTTAAGGTTAAGGTTAAGGGTTTGGTCAAGGTTAACCTAACCTCAAGGTTAGGGTTAGGTTATGGATAACGTTAAGGTTAGGTTAGGGTAAAGTCAAGGTTAAGGTTAAGGTTAAGGTCAAGGGGAAGATTAAGGTTAAGGTTAGGTTAAGTTAAGGTTAAGGTTAAGGTTATAGTTAACGTTAGGTTAAGGGAAAATTTAAGGTTAAGGTGAAGGTTAAGGGTAAAGTTAAAGTTAAGGTTAAGGTTAGGGTTAGGTTATAGTTAAGGTCAAGGTTAAGTTTAAGGTTAAGGTTAAGGGTAAAAGTAAAGTTAAGGTCAAGGCTATGGTTAGGTTATAGTTAAGCTTAAGGTAAGGTTAATGGTAAAGTAAAGGTTAAGGTTAAGTTTAAGGTTACGGGTTTAGTAAGGTTAAGGTTAAGTTTAAGGCTAGATTAAGGTTAAGGGTGAAGGTTAAGGATACGGGTCTTAACCTTAACCTTACCCTTAACCTTCACCCTTAACCTTAACCTTAACCTTAGCCTTCACCATAGCCTAACCTTAACCTTGACCTTAACTATAACCTAACCTTAACCTTAACCTTAACTTTCGTCTTAACCTTACCCTTAACCTTGACTTTAACCTTACCCTTAACCTAATATTAACCTTAACCTTGACTTTAACCTAACGTTAACCATAATCTTAACATTACCCTTAGGTTAACCTAACCTTAACCTAAGGGTAATGTCAAGGTAAATGTTAAGGCTAAGGTTAAGGGTAAGGTTAAGCTAACGGTAAGTTCAACCTTAACCTAACCTTAACATTAAACTTGACCTTAACTATAACCTTAACCTTAACCTAACTAAACCCGTAACCTTAACCTTACCCTTTCCATAAGCTTAACCTTAAGGTAAAGATTAAGGTTAAGGTTAAGGTGAACGTTAAGGGTAAGGTTAAGGTTAAGGTTAAGGTTAGGTTAAGGTTAAAGTCATGGTCAAGGTTAAGGTTAGGGGAAGGTTAAGGTTAAGTTTAGGGGAAGGTTAAGGTTAAATTCAAGGGTAAGGGTAAATCTAAGGTTAAGGTTATGTTAAGGTTAAGGTTAAGGGTTATGTCAAGGTTAGGGTTAAGTTAATGTTAAGGTTAAGGTTAGGTTAAGGTTAAAGGTTAAGGTTAAGTTTAAGTTTAAGGTTAAGGTTAAGGTTAAGGTAAGGTTAAGTTAAGGGTAAATTTAAGGGTAAGGTTAAGGTTAAGGGTAAGATACGGTTAAGGGTTAAGGTTAACCTTAACCTGACCTTAACCTTAACTTTACCATTAACCTAACCTTAACCTTAAACTAACATTCACCTTAACCTTGACTTTAACCTTAACCTTCCCTTAACCTTAACCCTAACCTTAACCTTCCCATAACCATAATGTTAACCTTGAATTTACCCTTAACTTAACCTTAAGGGTTTAGTCAAGGTTATGGTTATGGTTATGGGAAGGTTAAGGTTAGGGTTAAGGTTAGGGGAAGGTTAAGGTTAAAGTCAAGGTTAAGGTGAAGGTTAGTTTAAGGTTAAGGTTAGGTTAATGGTAAACTTAAGGGTTTAGTCAAGGTTATGGTTAAGGTTAAGGTTACAAGTTTAGTGAGGTTAAGGTTATAGTTAAGGTCAAGGTTAAGGTTAAGGTTAGGTTAAGGTTAACCTTATCCTTACCCTTACCCTTACCTTTAACCTTGACCTTGACCTTAACCTTAACCTTAACCTTTAACCTTGACTTTACCCTTAACCTTACCTTTACCATAACCTTAACCTAACCTTAAATTTAACCTTACCCTTTGCCTTATCTTAACCTTACCTTAACACTAAGCTTAACCTTGACCTTAACTATAACCTAACCCTAACCTTGACCAAACCCTTAACCTTAACATCGAACTTAACTTACCATTAACATTAACTTTAACCTTAACTATAACCTAACCCTAAAATTAACGTTAACCTTAACCTTTGTTATTGCCTAAATCCACCTCAGGCTGAAGGAAGGCAGAGACAGGATAACACCAAAGCATGCTCAGTCTGGTAGCTAGCCCTACTAGAATAGTAGAGGGCTCTCTCCGGGTCAATCTCAGGAAAAAAGCATCAATAGGGCTTGAGATGACTTGAAATGAATGCTAATTTTAGGCTAGGTATATAATTAGGAAGGTTTGATTTTAATTTTGGGGTTTTTTTTTTGAAACAAAGGGAAAGAAAGTTTTGGGTTTGGGGATGAGGCCTAGTTTTTGCAGAGTTCTTATTGGGGCAAGGAAGGCAATGGTTTTAATTCTTTGAATTGAATGGATGGATGGTTTATAATGGTGAGAAGCTGAAGAGGGAAAGGGGTGTCAAGAATCCTCTTCAAATAGATGAAAACATGAAAAATTAAACAAAACTTAAAAGCAGAGCACAACAATCTAATGAATTCCACCTTTAACACTGATTTGTTTAATCTAACAATAAAGGAGAAGGAAAATGGTACACATAAACATCAGTGAACTTAAAAATACATAGAGAAGAAAACAATCAAAACATAGAGCCACAAGGATCCCAAAAAGTGCTGCAAACCCTGATCTTTCCTTTGCCAAAATTGCAGAAATGAATGTACAATGAAGTGCCAAACAATTCCCAAGTATCCAATCCTAAAAATGACTCGGAAAATACATGATATAGACCATCCTAACCCCTTCCCATGCCTCTAGGGGTCGAGCTCATCATTATAGGAACTATTTCAACCAATTCTAAACTAGGAACTAAAATCTAGGTAATCAAACAACTTGCCTCTATATGGTAGGAAACTGATTCATTCATTTAATTTTCACTTTTTAGTGAATGAATCCTCTAGAACAAGTAAAAATGTGCCAAAATTACATCATGGACATGAAATTACATCAAGGTAGATCAATAGTTACATGAAAAAGTGAAACTAGTCAAAACTGGGCAAATTTCTAAGCTGAAGAGTGAAAAATAGGCCAAATTCCTCTATGCGTCGCGCCCAAGAAATCTATGCATAGCACAACTTTGGAGCTGTTTTTGAGGCACTTCCCAAAGTCAAAATTGAGCTCATGATATCTCAGTGGAAATCCCTACCTATCTACTTTCCAAATCAAGTGTAATTTCTGGATTTGGATGTCATTGTTGCCTTCAAAAATTCAATCTCCCAACACTGCTTCCTGTGGGTGCAAAAAGTGGCAGAAAAGCCATTTTCAAGGTGTTTTTGACCCTTTAGGCAACCCAAAACTTGATGAAATTATTAGGCCATTCCTGAGCATGCATAATTTTTCATAAAAAATCCAAAAATACCAATTTTTCCTCTATAGGATCTCCCAATCGTAAGCGCGTGCAAGGTGGCGCTATGCGTCGGGCAGAAAAACCTGTTTTGTGACCAAAAAGTTCAAAAATGATAAAAATTTCTCCAAATTCCTTGAAATTTGGACTGAAGGTCCCCCATCAAGTGCCATGCTCAGTCAAATAAGCTTCGGCCAAGATTTGAAGTGGATCATGCCTTATGTGACGCTTCAGTGCCCTCTTGGTGCATGCAGTTTCAGTGGTTGAATCACTGTCTCGGTCATATGATGACTTTGTGTCCATCTACATGGTGTTTCAAAGTCTGTGTTGGCTTAAGTGTGATGAAGAGTGAGAATTTGGTGCTTTTGTTTCAATTTCCAAATGTGGGAGGGACTGTGGGAAATAGGGCAGTGTGGACAGTGAGGTCTTGTCAAGTGATAATTTGCCCTTTGGAAATTTGACAAACCTAGGGACAAGGGACAACCACTTGAATTTTTGGGGTTTGGGAATTTTTACAAGTGAAATGGGGAAATAGGAATGAAAAGAAATGAAGTGACTTAGGGACAAGAAAATGGAGCTTAGGAATAGGTCACTTTGAGTATGAAAGGGATAAGGGATAATAGGACTTGGGAGTGAATGACCTTGGGATGTAAGAGAATGATGTATTGAGGAGATAATGGGATGATAGGATTAAAGTGAGGGAAGGAACAAAAAAGGTGGGGGAAAAGGAGTATTTGGCACCAAAGTTGTTTTCAAAACACCAATTCAAAACCCTAAGGAGGCACTTCAACACGGTGATAGGGTTTGTGTTTTTTGACATTCAAACTTTTATATTTCACTCAAGCCATAGCAAACATGAGTCATGGACAAGAGGGGAATGACTTTGACCTACTCAAGCATATAGCAACCAAGAAAATTGAATTTCGGAGAATATTGGTAGAAATTTCTTGTTTTGGGCCTATGTGCCATCCACACTGTATGCGCCGCGCAGGAACAAAATTGCACAGTGCGAAACTGCCCTATGTGCCGCGATATTCACCCAATGTGCCGCGCAGGTTGCCTTCACCATAGTTTCGGCTTTCACACTGACTTTTGCTCTCCTCCAAAGTTTGACTCGGTTTAATGATGTCTCTTGGTGCAAAATAATTGTTTGAATTTTAAGATATCTCATATACACAAAGGACTTTTATTTTCTTTTGGCAAACCCATTGTTTGAAAACTTTGGCACTTTTACAAAAGAACTCTGTTTTTCTTGTTTCCTTTGATTTTTGAACTGATGATGAACTTTCGCACACTAAACCACCATAAATTATGAAAAAAACTCTTCACTTGAAATATAAAAACTCTTAGCTTACTTCCACACCACAGATTTGAGCACATTTGGAAATTTTGGAGAAGAATGGAAATTTTTTGATGTTTCGGCCCAATGCGTAGCGCCTTTTTGAAGGAAGCTTTTGGAGACCCTCCTGGTGTCTGAATTGGGCATGGGATAGCTCGTTGGAAATCTTATTGATTCTAACTTCCATCCCAACTGGAATTTTTCAATTTGGAGTTCATTTACCCTGTCAAAAATCAAATCTCCCAAGACTGGTCAAAATGTGCAAAATGAGGCTGCATCAAGGCAGAGTGCTATTGCAGCCAACTTTTGAAAGTCTTCCGCAACTCCAAATTGAGCTCATGATAGCTCATTGGAAAGCTAGTTTTGTCTATCTAGCATTTTAATTATCAAGAAAGTCATTTTTTGAACCAAGATAGGAGAAATCTTGATTTTTCCAAGGTCACTTTAGAGGTGCATCAATTCTCCTGAGGCAACGGTATTTTTGAAATTTCTCTAAAACCATGTCACCTATGTAAAAAGTGAAGGATTTTTTTCTTTATTAGCCAGTTTTGGACAAAAACCTCTCTCAGGTTTCCCAAATTCATCCTTTATTTCTCAGAAACATCATTTTAGTGAAACCTATCTCGATATGTGGAACAAGGGATTTGTCGAAATGAAGAAAAATGAAGGGGATAACTGGATTCTAAATTCTTGAGAAAATTTTGGGAAGTATAGAGGGACGTTAGGAAGTAGGGGAAAATGGAATTTCATAAATTTAGTGAGGGGAAGGGGTCCAAAAGGACAAAACACAGGCCTAGCCTAGAAAATTGCCAAGTTGTAGCAAGAAACTAGGGTTTGTGCGAAAATGAGGAATTTGGGGGATCTCAGTGATGGTAAGTGTTTAATAAGGTACATTAAGGATAGGGGAAGGTGTATGAACATCAGGATAGAATTTTGTTGATGATTTGACCATCCAAGAGAAACTACCTTCAAAACCCTAGGAGAGGGAAATGAACCTTAACTAGGCACAACTGAAGCATGAACAAGGTGTAAAATGACCCAGTGGAACTTGAAATGATGATGAAAACCCTCTAAATTATGGTACACTTAGCTGAATTATGACATGGACCGACATTTGGACAATCTTGGAGTAGTGAAAACAAACCCCAGACCTAATACCTAGTGACCAAATTTTACTTGAAGACTCGCTAAAATGACAAAATTTGACCTTAACACCTTAAAATCACTTTGTAAGAGCATGATTGATCACTGGAGGAAGGCTGAAAATACTGACACTAACATTGGCTCCAATGGGGATGGTAGCTCCTTGGAGGTGCCAAGAACTACAGATCTTTGGAAAGCAGACAGTGCCTTCATCCATTGGGAAATGGAGTCAAAAACTCAAGCTGAAATGCATGACTGAAAACTGATGACTTGACGACACAAATTGACTCTCACTCAACTAAGAACTGACTCGATACTTAAATACAATCGAAAAACTGGAAAAGATGCTCAAAGTAGAGCTTATTCATTCAAAACCTACTCTAATAGTTTCATTCATCACCTGATCAAGTGAAATGAAACAACCAATGCAACCAAGTAAGTATTCCAGCTGCTGTTTGAATTCTCCACAAGTTCTTGCTTATGAACAACAAGAGAGAACTACTGAAAGGCAACTCCCATGAAAACTTGTGAACAGATCCGTTGAATACTATGGATTCTCTATCCACCTCCAAAAACACTGCATAAGGATCTTGAAGTTCATGCACAATGAGACTTAGCTCATCCAATGGATTACTTTTCTTCTCCTCATACCATGAATTAAAACCTTGATCTGAGCTTTGTGAAGAGACTCCTGCTAAAAATTACAAAGAGATCGGATGCCGGATCAAGTGTATATCAACACACGTTTCGAGCTTACATATAGTCAATGGAGAAAAACTTCGACTGCATACATCATCCAACACATCAGCTATTGGATCGTGAAAAACTTGAAAATACTTCTACAACCCATTTTCTATTGGTTCTGATGAGATTACATGATTTCCTACAAGCTGCTCATTTGAAGATTTACTATGCAACTTACCCTTCAAAAACTGAAATGATTCAAAACAAAATGGTACGGAATCATCTTGTATCATTTGATCATATGTGCCAGCTTCCATGTCTTCATCTGCAACTTGAAAATCAATGGAATTCGGGGGCTGCAAATCTGGATATGAGAAGTCTTGAACAAGGTTTTCATTGCCCTCAAAATGGTCCAGATAAAGAGTTGTTGACAGTTGATTTCTGATTGCATGGAAGTTGTCTCTGATGAACTGAAACGAATCAAAACAAAAAGGAAAAGATCCTTCACTTACTTCAAAATTTTCTGCACTTTCCTTGTCATTGTCATAGCTGATATGCATCGGTTGATCATTGTACACAAGCTGCTGAAAGTGAACTTCCTCCTTCCACAAACTAGCTGTTGATTTGTCTGCAAGATTAGCTTCTGTTTGGAGAACATAATCATCATCATATTGATCAAAGTGAGGCAAATCATCAGTATAAAACACATCATCAAGCATACATTTCATATCAACAGATCTCTCTTCTCTAGGATGATCTACAAAACAATCATCATCAAATCTATGACAGTTGGGATAAGAAACAAAATGTTTTGGATCAACAACTTGTTCTTCTTCAATCATCAAGCCATGGGCTTGAACATTATACTCATTCCTTGTGGTGATCTTTTGCATCATCTCTTCCACTGCACTTATCAAAATGCCAAGCTTTACCTCTAGAGATGTCGATTTCTCCAGATCTATGTTTTTCATCTCTTCTTCCTTCAACCTTGCCCTTCGGATCCGCAAATGAGCCTCTACATTTACTGCACTATTCTGCATCTCTTCAAGTGTTGCAATATTCCTTTCTCTCAACTGAAACTCCATTTCCGTATGAAAGGCACCCAGGTAGTGCAAGAGAGCAGATCTAGGGGGAGGCCATATATCAACTGGAATCGAATAATAAACTTGGTTAAATTTGGAAGAAAATTGTTGTACTATCTCCCCTGGCAATCTTTTCAGCTGGTTATACTCTTCTATAATCAAGAAAAGGTTCTGTCTGATTGCCCACCTGTCGAGGAAAACTTTGAAAAACTGCTGGAAATCTGAGATGCTCGCATCAGGCAGGGCTTTGAACCAACTCTTGACTTTGCTTTGCAAATAAAGAGCAAAAATCCTAATACTGACATCCTCTTCATCAACTTCAAAAATGTCAAGAAAAGACTCAAAATTTAGAACATGTCTCTCAGCAGTGATGTTGTCGCATTCACCATCAAATCTTGGCAAGTAAAGGTAATAATCTGCAGAGAAATCATGGTGTTATGTATATTTTATTAATTATTAGTTAGATATAGTTATCTTAGGTTTTATTAAGTGAAAGGGCATGATCAAAGATCATGCCTCTTCACCAAGGGACACCATGAGGCTATATTTAAAGCCTCGATGATTCCCCATTGTAATCATATCTCATATCTCATCTTTTATCAATAATAATATATACTTATTCAAGTTTACCAGAGTTTTTACACTCCATTGGTATCAGAGCCATCGCTCTTCGGGATCTGTGTGATCACCCAGAATTAAGGAATTACAAGAAATTCCAGAATTGCAGATTTTTTTAAAAACCAAGTGCTTGTGGGCAACAACATTTGTTTTTAAAAAAAAGAAGGAAGAAATATATATATATATATATATATATATATATATATATAAAATAAAGAGAGAAGGAAAGTTAACACAAAGGGGGAAATAAATTAAAAGAAAAAAAATAAAAATATATATATATATATATATATATATATAAAAGAAAATAGTTCCAAAAGAAAAAGTAAAAAGAGATATATATATATAAAGAAATACGTACATGTGAAGACAAAGTAAAATTAAAAAGGAAGAGTAATTGCTCGTGGTTTACAAGCTCGTGGTTTTTGGGCCCATGGTATTAAAACCCATTTTCCCTTTTCAAAACAACGTGCCTTTTCAAAACAAAGTGACTTTTAAAAACCATGCACATTTTCAAGGAAAAAGCGTGAGAAAATATTCACCTCACTACTTTAGTAATGTCTTCCTCAGTAGTGGCAATTCAGAAGAAATTGGTGGATCTTGAGAAACAAATCAATAATAATTCATATGACTTTGGAAAAAGATTAGTCGATCTTGAAGGTACAGTTGCAAGACACTCCAATGACATCAAAAAGGTTCATGATACAACAAATCGAATAGAAAGACAAATGTGGCTAAATCATTACGAGGTCAAAGAAAAGCATAGCGAAGCAATGAACAAGATGACAGAACTCTTTAATAAGCTAAATGATAAGATAGATAAGTTAAGTTAGACACAACTTCCAATATTCCCAAATGTCGAACATAATCAACTAAAAAATTCAGCTAATTCAGATCATCATCATGAATATAACATGTTTGAAAAAGAGCAATTAAATGAGGTTGAATTGTAAATCAGCTCACATGAAGGCTATAGTGTTGAACCACCTAGAAGTAGAGACTCTGAAATCAACCATGAAAGTTATAGAGCTGAGAAACCAAGAGAAGAAAATGCAACTCAATCCACTTATAAAGCTAGTAATGCAACAACAGAAGTTATTGAAAACTTTTATATAAATGAAAATCCAATGGCAGAAAAAGAAACAATGTTGGTGAAGGAGCCACATAAAGAATTTAACGTGACTGTTATCACAGATGCAACAACAGACATAGTCGTTGAAAATGAAAGAATCCATGAAAATACAATTTCTTATAAACAACAAAATGTTTCATCCCCAGAATTGAAAGAAAAATGTGAAGAGATAAACACATTCGAAGCCACTGATACAGTGCCAGAAGCTGTTGAGGCCTTCGATGTTCACGCAGATATGGTTGTTAAGAAGGAAGCATTTGATGATGAGGAGAAGTTGCATCGAACGATAATTGTTGGTAACTTACCTCTAAATCTAAAGATAAATCACGAAAAATCACCAGAAGAACAAGGAATAGTTAGGAAACACGAAAAAGTCTTCCAAGACCTGCCAATAAAAATACCTCCTAATAAGGAACATGAACATCCAATAGAAGTCAAGAAAGGACCCGACCCTGTCAATATCAAATCTTGTCGCTATCCACATCACCAACATATTGAGCTTGAGAAGATGCTCCACGATCTTTTTAAAATGTGGGAAGCAAGAGCCCACCGCTCAAGAAACCTAGGCGTTCGTCAACATTGTCCATCATTACGTATGCTTTGAGGACAAAGCATCTTTAAGAGAGGGGCAGTGTTATGTATATTTTATTAATTATTAGTTAGATATAGTTATCTTAGGTTTTATTAAGTGAAAGGGCATGATCAAAGATCATGCCTCTTCACCAAGGGACACCATGAGGCTATATTTAAAGCCTCGGTGATTCCCCATTGTAATTATATCTCATATCTCATCTTTTATCAATAATAATATATACTTATTCAGGTTTACCAGAGTTTTTACACTCCACATGGAGTATAGGAGGTAAAATCAGAGGCTTGTAACGATCTGGAATTT
Organism: Pinus albicaulis; assembly: GCA_034641835.2. NCBI lineage: Eukaryota > Viridiplantae > Streptophyta > Pinopsida > Pinales > Pinaceae > Pinus > Pinus albicaulis. Next base: position 836,870,956 of record CM076580.1, on the reverse strand, counting down.
TACAAGGTATAGGGGTATGTTCAGTCTTGGTCTCTTTAGGTTCATCAGTTTGAAGATGGTCATTGAAAGATTCGGAAGAAAGGTCTTGATCAAGCTCAAAAGCATGCAAATCTTTGGTATCCACAATCTTCAAAGGGAAGGAATCAAATGTAGGCCAAGGATCTTTTCTCAAATACAATATACTTTGTAAATCCTTCTTGACATTCTCAAGAAAAGAGAAGAAATAATTCATGACAAAGAACAAAATGTCTTGGATGAAATTCCAACTTGAATACTTGATCTTTCCATATTGTCCTTTCATGTTTCTGCTAATCAGGTTCATCCTCCAGTGGAGTCGTTAGATCTGATCTCGAGACTGATTTAGAGCCGCCAAGTGAATGATTTCAGCCTTGCAATGTCTGATTGTTGTCCACCATCAACATTCAGATCTGAACTTGATTAGATCTTACTGAGGAAACCAGATGTTCAGTTCATAAACTCGACCGGAGATTGACTGAAGTAGCATTCATCTACTTTCGCTAATGCAAAGCAAGAGCATTTCGAAGGATACCTGGCTAATTTCAGGCTCCGTCTATAGTTTATAAAGAAAACAACAAACTTTCCCTTCCCCAATATGGTCACCACTATGTTATTGCCTAAATCCACCTCAGGCTGAAGGAAGGCAGAGACAGGATAACACCAAACTACGCTCAGTCTGGTAGCTAGCCCTACCAGAACAGTAGAGGGCTCTCTCCGGGTCAATCTCAGGAAAAAAGCATCAATAGTGCTTGAGATGACTTGAAATTAATGCTGATTTTAGGCTAGGTATATAAGTAGGAAGGTTTGATTTTGATTTTGGGGGTTTTTTTGGAAACAAAGGGAAAGGCAGTTTTGGGTTCAGGGATGAGGCCTAGTTTTTGCAGAGTTCTGATTGGGGCAAGGAAGGAAATGTTTTTAATGCTCTGAATTGAATGGATGGATGGTTTAGACTGGTGAGAAGCTGAAGAGGACAACGGGTGTCAAGGATCCTCTTTAAACAGATGAAAACATGAAAAATTAAACAAAACTTAAAGGCAGAGCACAACAATCTAATGAATTCCACCTTTAACACTGATTTGTTTAATATAAGAAGAAAGGAGAAGGAAAATGGTACACATAAACATCAGTGAACTTAAAAATACATAGAGAATAACACCATCAAAACACAGAGCCACAAGGATCCCAAAAAGTACTGCAAACCTTGGTCTTTCCTTTGCCAAAATAGCAGAAATGAATGTACAATGAAGTGTCAAACAATTCCCAAGTATCCAATCCTAAAAATAACTCAGAAAATACATGATATAGACTAGCCTAACCCATTCCCATGCCTCTAGGGGTCGAGCTCATCATTCTAGGAGCTATTTCAACCAATTCTAAACTAGGAACTAAAATCTAGGCAATCAAACAACTTGCCTCTATATGGTAGGAAACTGATTCATTCATTTAATTTTCACTTTTTAGTGAATGAATCTTCTAGAACAAGTAAAAATGTGCCAAAATTACATCATGTACATGAAATTACATCAAGGTAGATCAATAGTTACATGAAAAAGTGAAACTAGTCAAAACTTGGCGAATTTCTGAGTTGAAGAGTGAAAAATAGGCCAAATTCCTTGTTAGGTCCCTATATCACTAGTATAGCCCCTTATTATTGTTAGTGTAAACCCCTTATTGTTATTATTGTACCAATGTAACCCCCATTTTGTTATTATTGTGCCCTTAAATTATTATTGTTAGGTCGGCTAGGATTACATTGTGGCCCACTAGGATTACATTATGGCCCCATGGACTCCTATATATAGAAAGGAGGTTTTGTGAATTGTATCATCCAAGAATTGTTCATTTATGTAATGTATTGGAGGTTTCCCCCTCGAAGTGGCTCATTTCCAAGGCGTTTATATCTCTTTTCTTCTCTTTTTGAGTTGGTTACACAACATTTGGTATCGGAGCTTTGGGATTCTAGGGTTTCGCTGCTCCAAACAGGTCATCGTGGCATTTTCGCTATAACATTTTTTCTACGAAGCTTCAGAAGCTGAAATTTCTAGGGTGCGAAGCTGAAATCTTGAGGAAGGTTGTCTAAAAATTTCAGATCTTGGTTCGCAATATTTGAGGAGATATCATCTGTGGAAGTTAGGTATTTTTTCAGGCTCATAAACAGGTCATCGTGGAATTTGCGCTATAAATTTGTTTGTACGAAGGGTCAGAGTCTGAAATTCATATGGTGCGAAGCTGAAATCCTGAGGAAATTCGTCAAAAAATTTCAGAACTTGGTTCGCAATATTTTTGGAGATATGATCTGTGGAAGGTAGTACTTTTTCAGGCTCCTGAATTTCATCTCAAAGAGGTGATCGTGGGAAAAGTTCAATAACTCTCTCTCTGAAGATTGGATTGGAGTTCTGTCAAAATTGGTCACAAGTACACAGCCTGTAGTTTCTTCGCTATCAATTTCAGAGACAAAGGACAAAACAGTGACACGTGGCAAGTCGTACAAGTTCGCTCTACTGAACCAGTCCAGAATTAGGTCATTGTGGGAGATTGGACACAACTTTGTCTTGGAACATCAAAATCAAGTCAGACCTGTGGCATTTGAAAGAAGCTTCAGAGGGCTACTACAGGGCAGAATTTTAGATATCGAATATTTTCAAGCACAGAGATAATACAATTTCAATATCGAGCTCCTCAAAAAGGTGTGTATTTGTTTTCCGAATTGCATAAGTCTTGTTTGAAGAATCAAGTTGAATTGATTGCAAGGGCCTATTGTAGAATAGATATCAATATTGGAGTCTGAAATGGCCCCTAAAAAGAATTCAACACCCATTAAGCCTTTAGAAGGCTCTACTATTACTCATGCAGATGAAGAATGGCAACATGACATGTCAAAATTACAAGAGCAAATGCAACAAATTTCGCTCTCGCAAAGAACAACAAAAAATGAAATGGAAGTTTTGAAGAAAGGCGTGGAAACTAAGATGAATAGTTTGGAAGCTAAGATGGATGGCATGGAAGTCGGCATGGAAGCCCAAGGGTTATTGTGAGCGACAGAGATCCCATTTTTACTGGAAATTTTTGGACGGAGTTATTTTCTTGTTTGGGTACTCAATTAGCTCATAGCTCATCTTATCATCCTCAATCTGATGGTCAAACTGAGATAGTAAATAAATGTTTGGAGGGATATCTTCGTTGTTTTGTATCTGATAAACAAACACAATGGGTCAAGTGGTTACCTCTTGCTGAATGGTGGTATAACACTTCCTTCCATACTGCAGCAAAAATGACCCCATTTATGGCACTTTATGGATATCATCCACCATCCAGCACATCATCTTTAAGGGAAAATTCGAAGGTTCAAGCAGTGGAAGATCACATCGAGCATCAGCAAGAAGTTCTCCAACTCTTAAAGGATAACCTGAATTTGGCACAAAATCGAATGAAACAACAGGTAGATCAACATCGTAGCGAGAGAAGTTTTGATGTAGGAGATTGGGTATTTTTACGGCTACAACCATACAAAAAAATGTCCCTCAAGCAAGCTAAGAAGGATAATAAATTATCGCCAAAGTACTATGGTGCTTACAAGGTGTTGCAAAAGATTGGTACTATGGCATACAAATTGGAGCTTCCTGCTTCTTCGCGAGTACATCCAGTTTTCCATGTTTCATGCTTAAAGAAGGTTATAGGTGAAAATCTTCCAGTTCAAAAAGTATTGCCAGAACTTGATGGGGAAGGGAAGATCATATTGGAACCTGAAGCAGTCATAGAAAAAATAACTCGACAACTACGGAATCGATCAATTTCAGAGTATCTCATCAAGTGGAAGAACTTACCCACTGAAGATTCTACATGGGAGGATGAGAATTTTATACAGAAGCACCTAGAGCTACTCAAGTGTTGAGGACAACACTTTTTTGAAGGAGAGGGGCATGTTAGGTCCCAATATTACTAGTATAGTCCCTTATTGTTGTTAGTGTAACCCCCTTATTGTTATTATTGTACCCTTGTAACCCCCATTTTATTATTATTGTGCCCTTAAATTGTTATTGTTAGGTCGGCTAGGATTACATTGTGGCCCACTAGGATTACATTATGGCCCCATGGACTCCTATGTATAGAAAGGAGGTTTTGTGAATTGTATCATCCAAGAATTGTTCATTTATGTAATGTATTGGAGGTTGCCCCCTCGAAGTGGCTCATTTATAAGGCGTTTATATCTCTTTTCTTCTCTTTTTGAGTTGGTTACACAACATTCCTCTATGCGCCGCGCCCAAAAACTCTATGCGTAGCACAAATTTGGAGTTGTTTTTGAGGCACTTCCTGAAGTCAAAATTGAGCTCATAATAGCTTGGTGGAAAGCCCTACCTGTCTAATTTCCAACCCAAGTGGAATTTCTGGATTTGGTTGTCATTTTCCCCTTCAAAATTCAATCTCCCAACACTGCTTCCTGTGGGTGCAAAAAGTGGCAGAAAGGCCATTTTCAAGGTGTTTTTGACCCTTTAGGCAACCCAAAACTTGATGAAATTCTTAGGCCATTCCTAAGTGTGAATAATTTTTCATAAAAAATCCAAAAATACCAATTTTTCCTCAAGAGGATCTCCCAATCGTAAGCGCGCGCAAGGTGGCGCTACGCGTTAGGCGGAAAAACCTGTTTTGTGACCAAAAAATTCCAAAATGACAAAAATTTCTCCAAATTCATTGAAATTTGGACTGAAGGTCCCCCATCAAGTGCCATGCTCATTCAAAGAAGCTTCAGCCAAGATTTGAAGTGGATCATGCTTTTTGTGACGCTTCAGTGCCCTCTTGGTGCATGCAGTTTCAGTGGTTGAATCACTGTCTCGGTCATATGATGACTCTGTGTCCATCTCCATGGTGTTTCAAAGTTTGTGTTGGCTTAAGTATGATGAAGAGTTATAATTTGGTGCTTTTGTTTCAATTTCCAAATGTGGGAGGGACTGTGGGAAATAGGGCAGTGTGGACAGTGAGGTCTTGTCAAGTGATAATTTGCCCTTTGGAAATTTGACAAACCTAGGGACAAGGGACAACTACTTGAATTTTTTTGGTTTGGGAACTTTTACAAGTGAAATGGGGAAATAGGAATGACAAGAAATGAAGTGACTTAGCGACAGGAAAATGGAGCTTAGGAATAATTCACTTTGAGTATGAAAGGGATAAGGGATAATAGGACTTAAGAGTGAATGACCTTGGGATGTAAGAGAATGATGTATTGAGGAGATAATGGGATGATAGGATTAAAGTGAGGGAAGGAACAAACAAGGTGGGGGAAAAGGAGTATTTGGCACCAAATTTGTTTTCAAAACACCAATTAAAAACCCTAAGGAGGCACTTCAACATGGTGATACGGTTTGTGTTTTTTGACATTCAAAATTTTATATTTCACTCAAGCCATAGCAAACATGAGTCATGGACAAGAGGGGAATGACTTTGACCTACTCAAGCATAGAGCAACCAAGCAAATTGAATTTCAGAGAAGATTTGTAGAAATTTCTTGTTTCGGGCCTATGCGCTGTGCACTTCCCAATGCACCACACACACTGTATGCGTCATGCAGGAACAAAATTGCACAGTGTGAAACTGCCCTATGCGCCGCGCACTTTATATGCGCCACGACCTTCACCCAATGCGCCGCGCAGGTTGCCTTCACCACAGTTTCGGCTTTCACACTGACTTTTACTCTCCTCCAAAGTTTGACTCGGTTTAATGATGTCTCTTGGTGCAAATGAATTGTTTGAATACGAAGATATCTCATATACACAAAGGACTTTGATTTTATTTTGACAAACCCATTGTTTGAAAACTTTGGCACTTTTACAAAAGAACTCTGTTTTGCTTGTTTCCTTTGATTTTTGAACTGATGATGAACTTTCACACACTAAACCACCATAAATTCTAAAAAAAACTCTTCACTTGAAATGGAAAAACTCTTAGCTTACTTGCACACCAGAGATTTGAGCACATTTGGAAATTTTGGAGAAGAATGGCAAAATTTTGATGTTTCAGCCCAATGTGCCGCGCAAGCAACCCAATGCGTAGCGCCTTTTTGCAGGAAGATTTTGGAGACATTCCTGGTGTCAAAATGGGGCACGCGATAGCTCTTTGGAAGTCTTATTGAGTCTAATTTCAATCCCAATTTGGAGTTCATTTACCCTGTCAAAAATCAAATCTCCCAAGACTGGTCAAAATGTGCAAAATGAGGCTGCCTCAAGGCAGAGTGCTGTTGCAGTCAACTTTTTAAAGTCTTCCTCAACTTCAAATTGAACTCATGATAGCTCATTGGAAATATATTTTTTTCTAGATATCATTTGACTTATCAAGCAAGTCATTTTTCCAACCAAGCTAGGATAAAGCTTGATTTTCCCAAAGTCACTTTAGAGGTGCATCAATTCTCCTGAGGCAACGATGTTTTTGATATTTCTCTAAAACCATGACACCTATGTAAAAAGTGAAGGAGGTTTTTCTTTCCTAGCCTGTTGTGAACAAAAATCTCTCTCTGTTTCCCCAAATTCATCTTTCATTGCTCAGAAACATCATTTTATTGAAACCTATCCCGATATGTGGAACAAGGGATTTGTCGAAATGAAGCGAAAGGAAGGGGATAAGGGGATTCTAAATTCTTGAGAAAATTTTGGGAAGTAGGGAGGGTTGATAGGAAGCAGGGGAAAGTGGAATTTCATAGATTGAGTTAGGGGAAGGGGTCCAAAAGGGAAAAACACAGGCCTAGCCTAGAAAATTGCAAAGTTGTAGCAAGAAACTACGGTTTGTGCGAAAAAGAGGAATTTGGGGGATCTCAGTGATGGGAAGTGTTTAATAAGGTACATTAAGGATAGGGTAAGGTGTATGAACATTAGGATACAATTTTTTTGATGATTTGACCATCCAAGAGAAACTACCTTCAAAACCCTAGGAGAGGGAAATGAACCTTACCTAGGCACAACTGAAGCATGAAAAAGGTGTAAAATGACCCAGTGGAACTTGAAATGATGATGAAAACCCTCTAAATGATGGTACACTCAGCTGAATGGTGACATGGACCGACATTTGGACAACTTTGGAGCAGTGAAAAAAAACCCCAGACCTAATACCTAGTGACCAAATTTTACTTGAAGACTCGCTGAAATGACAAAATTTGACCTTGACACCTTAAAATCACTTTGTAAGAGCATGCTTGATCACTGGAGGAAGGCTAAAAAGACTGACACTAACATTGGCTCCAATGGGGATGGTAGCTCCTTGGAGGTGCCAAGAACTACAGATCTTTGGAAAGCAAACAATGCCTTCATCCATTGGGCAATGGAGTCAAAAACTCAAGCTGAAATGCATGACTGAAAAATGATGACTTGAAGACACAAATTGACTCTCACTCAACTAAGAACTAACTCGATACCTAAATACAACTGACAAACTGGAAAATATGCTCAAAGTAGAGCTTATTCATTTAAAACCTACTCTAACAGTTTCATTCATCACCTGGTCAAGTGAAATGAAACAACCAATGCAACTAGGTAAGTATTCCAGCTGTTGTTTGAATTCTCGACAAGTGCTCACTTATGAACAACAAGAGAGAACTACAGAAAGGTAACTCCCATGAAAACTTGTGAACAGATCCGTTGAATACTATGGATTCTCTATCCACCTCCAAAAACACTGCATAAGGATCTTGAAGTTCATGCACACTAGGACTTAGCTCATCCAATGGATTACTTTTCTTCTCCTCATACCATGAATGCAAACCTTGATCTGAGCTTTGTGATGAGACTCCTGCTAAAAATTACAAAGAGATCAGATGTCGGATCAAGTGTATATCAGCACACGTTTCGAGCTTACATATAGTCAATGGAGAAAAACTTCGACTGCAGACATCATCCAACACATTAGCTATTGGATCATGAAAAACTTGAAAATACTGCTGCAACCCATTTTCTATTGGTTCCGATGAGATTACATGATTTCCTACAAGTTGCTCATTTGAAGATTTACTATGCAATTTACCCTTCAAAAACTGAAATGATTCAAAAAAAAATGGTACGGAATCATCTTCTATCATTTGATCATATGTGCCAGCTTCCATGTCTTCATCTGCAACTTGAAAATCAATGGCATTCGGGAGCTGCAAATCTAGATATTAGAATTCTTGAACAAGGTTTTCATTGCCCTCAAGATGGTCCAGATAAAGACTTGTTGACAGTTGATTTTTGATTGCATGGAAGATGTCTCTGATGAACTGATACGAATCAAAACAAAAAGGCAAAGATCCTTCACTTACTTCAAAATTTGCTGCACTTTCCTGATCATTTTCATAGCTGATATGCATCGGTTGGTCATCGTACACAAGATGCTGAAAGTGAACTTCCTCCTTCCACAAACTAGCTGTTGATTTGTCTGCAAGATTAGCTTCTGTTTGGAGAACATAATCATCATCATACTGATCAAAGTGATGCAAATCATCAGTATAAAATACATCATCAAGCATACATGTCATATCAACAGATCTCTCTTCTCTAGGATGATATACAAAACAATCATCATCAGATCTATGACAGTTGGGATAAGAAAAAAAATGTTTTGGATCAGCAACTTGTTCTTCTTCAATCATTGAGCCATGGGCTTGAACATTATACTCATTCCTTGTGGTGATATTTTGCATCATCTCTTCCACTGCACTTATCAAAATGCCAAGCTTTACCTCTAGAGATGTCGATTTCTCCAGATCTATGTTTTTCATCTCTTCTTCCTTCAACCTTGCCCTTCGGATCCGCAAATGAGCCTCTACATTTACTGCACTATTCTGCATCTCTTCAAGTTTTGCAATATTCCTTTCTCTCAACTAAAACTCCATTTCCAGATGAAAGGCACCCGGGTAGTGCAAGAGAGAAGATCTAGGAGGAGGCCTTATATCAACTGGAATCGAATAATAAACTTGGTTAAATCTCGCAGAAAACTTTTGTATTGTCTCCCCTGGCAGTCTTTTCAGTTGGTTATACTCTTCTATAATCAAGAAAAGGTTCTGTCTGATTGCCCACCTGTCAAGGAAAACTTTGAAAAACTGCTGGAAATATGAGATGCTCGCATCAGGTAGGGCTTTGAACCAACTCTTGACTTTGCTTTGCAAAGAAAGAGTAAAAAGCCTAATACTGACATCCTCTTCATCAAATTCAAAAAGGTCAAGAAAAGACTAAAAATTTAGAACATGTCTCTCAACAGTGATGTTTTCGCATTCACCATGAAACCTTGGCAAGTAAAGGTAATAATTTGCAAGGAAAGCATGGAGTATAGGAGGTAAAATCAAAGGCTTGTAACAATCTGGAATTTTACAAGGTATAGGGGTATGTTAAGTCTTGGTCTCTTGAGGTTCATCAGTTTGAAGATGGTCATTGAAAGTGTTGAGCTCCAAAGATGTTCTTTCTTCCACCACATTCCACTCCATTTCCTTTGTCCATTATTAATCACAGGCTCAAATGATTAGTAGAATTAGTTAAAATTTCTTTAAGAATGAATATCATGACTAACTTGCTATGTTTTTATGATTTATTCATTGTAGTACTTTTTGAACTAGATCTAGCTACAGAATGCAGACATTTTATAGCTAGTTGCCGATTCTGCAGCTGTCTTCATGTCTACGCAGGTTCCAGGTGTCATCTTGGAGAAAAAAACATATGGGCATATTCCACATCATTCCCTCATAATTTGTTGCTCTCTACAAAGCTTGAACGGAATTCTGTAGGCGATTATGTACCTGGGAACTCAAACTAGGAGAGAGACTCCTAATAGGACAAGGATAGTCCAGATGTCCTTAATTCTATTACGTGACCACCATCAAAGTCCTAGTTTGGTTTTTATTTGGAAAGACAATTATCCCTAGGTTATCTCAAAACAGTTATGTAAATTTTTTAGAAATATAGCTCGGGAAACCAAGGGACAAGGTTAGATTTTGTATTTTTACTGCTAGATTTCAGAAGTACGAAAACACTCTGTTTTGAAGTAATTTCTCTCTAATGCAAGAAGTATCACTTTATTGAAAGCACTGAGTCAATCTTGAAGTAGATGTTTCATGCTACTCTGGTGGTAGAGTGCCCCTGCCTCCTGAGCAGCCTTGTTTATACGGTTTAGATAAGTATTTTAGTCTCGTTTTTCATTTCTAGTTTAAGCACGTTTCTGAAGTTTATGTTTCATGCTTGTTTACATTGATCATCATAGCTAGACTTACTCTTATAAACTCTTCCAAAATATCATCACGATGAATAAGGCATAGTTGTGGTGTTGTAGGTTTTAGTTGTATTTCCTTTCGAATTTTATGATTTATGCTTGTTTACACTAAGTTTCACAGCCGGTCTTACTCCTACAAACTCTTCCAAAACATCATTAATAATGAATAAGAAATAGCTATGATATCTTAGATTTTAATTGTATTTGCTTTCAAATATTATGTTTATGTTAAATTGCATTGAATAATACAGCCATAATTGTTTTTACAAACTCTTCCAAAATATCATTCACATTGAACAAGATGGGTTGTAGAATTCCAATAGACTAGTTGCATGTTAGTTTAGTCATAACACTCCGAAGGATGATTTCATTTAGTTCAGCTATGTCACTACATTTTAAGTTTGATAATGGCATTTTAATTTAACTCTGTTCACTATACTTCAAGTAGATTAGTAGCATTCTATTTCAGTCTTAGCTCACTATATTAGCATTCTAGTTTAGTTGTTATCCATTGCATTTTAAATTGTATTAGTTGTTAAATTTAGATACCATGGTCTCAATTATTTACAAAAACTTCTTTTGTTCCAACCTCATATTAATACATAATTATCTGGACAGAAGCTAGTATCAGTCTAAGGCCTGGAGTATTTTGCAACCTTTTTACCATTTCACAAATAAGCCTTTTCTCAAGGACTATTCTAAAAAGAAACCTATAACTTTTGAGTGAGGCCTAGTGGTGCTAAATTGAGTTGCAGAACAGAATTAGAAGTTAGTTTAGAGTAAAATATTATTGTGCTACAAATGTTATTTTCCAAATATGTTCTAATGAACCTTTAATCATGGATGAGATGTTGTAACATTGTAAGATGATTGTTTATTTAGGAGAACTTCATTCACACTTAACTTGTCCATTTCTCAAGCTCTTCCAACACATCTTTAATGAATGAATTGGATAAGTTCAAGCTCATGTTGTGATTTATTTCCTTACAATGAAGTCATTATCAAGCTTTTCATTTGTTGTTGGCCAGCCATAGTTTAGGCTTTGTTTTGTTTTAGTATTTGCATTTGTTATTTGCCATCCATAGTTTAGGCCTTGTTCTGCTTTAATATAACCAATAGCTTCTTTTCACCAACATTTAGTTCTTTCCCTTTTCAAACATAAAACCATAAAACCAAAAACATCAGAAAACACTAAACACAATGTAGTGAGAAACAAATACCTAGGCACATATAGTGCACCACACTTCAGCAGTTTACCAACCCTGGTTGACAATTAATGAACTCAATTTAGGAACACTAGGTTGAGCACAAAAATTTTGGCGCCGTTTCCGGGGAAGTGTAACTAGGTAGCCTTGTTTCTTAACTCCCAAAAACAATGATATGCATAGAGAGAGAGACTCAAGGGGTAGATTCACAAGAAGCAGAAGCAGAAGTTTGATTCCTAGAACACCACTTGTTTCATCAAGACCTAGAGCCAGCACACCTCCAACTCAGACCCACATTCAATCCTTTACTGATCCTAGACTTCCAAAAGACTTAAGATCAGATATTCCATTAGAAAGACCTTCCACTTCATCCACTGAACTTGTCTTAGAAGAAGATTCAAGGACCCCTGTTAGAGACACAAAATTTTCCACTTCCACAGAAGAATCAACTATGGCAGAAGAAGGGGGAGGAGGAGTCTTTAATGGAGAACACACATTATTTGGAGGGGGTAGAGGTAGAGGTAGAGGAGAAGGAGGTAGAGGAAGAGGTAGAAGAGAAATGGGAAGCTCTTTTGTGTTTCCTATAGTAGATGAAGAAACCAATACAGCTATGAAAAACATTTCACCCTCTGTCCTTCCAAACTTCTATGGACTTAAAACTGAAGATCCTGAAACCTTCCTATTTGAATTTGAAGTCCTAAGTAGAACTTATGACTACTTACAAGATGCTCAAAAACTTAAACTATTTCCTTCAACATTGAAAGGAACAACATTGAAGTGGTTTATGAGTTTGATCAATAGTTCTATTAGGACATGGGAAGACATGAAACAAGCATTTCTAGAAATGTATTTTGATTATTGTATGCCAGTCAATCATAAGGAGGAAGTTTTCAAGATGATACAAAAAGAGGATGAAAACCCGAAATATTTGTTGGAGAGATTTCATTACAACATCAAAAGAGAAAAAATGGAAAACTTAGACCAAGACACGTTAAAATCTCTCTTGTTGAAGACAATTAGGGATGAATGGTTGGATATCCTTAACATGATGGGAAAATGGGATATATCTCATCTCACATTACCTGAAATATCTGATTTATGTATCAACCTTTCAAGAGGGAAATCTAAAACTATAAAAGGTCCAAGAGACCCTGCTCTTGCAAGGGTAAGTAAGTCTGCTTCTAGGACAATAAGTAGGGCAGAGATAGGGAATATTCTTGATGAATTCAAATCTAACATCTTAGGGAGTCTTAGTGAACAAATAGACACCCTTAAGTTACAAAACAAGAAAAAAGCTGAATTTGATGTTTTAGCAATCTTTTGTCCCAAATATAGAAATAAGCATGCCTTGAGAGAATTTCCTTTCGATGCAAAAGTTGTAGAGACCTGTGTAATTTGTTCAGAAAAACATGAGACCAAGAGTTGTCCTTAACTTCCTGGTCTTAAAGCTGTCTTTTAAGAAGATACTCCTACAAGTTCCACAGAATCTCTCAATTTTGTCTCTAGAAGGCCTTGGCAATGACCTCAAACACAAGGACTTCATGATAAAATGTATAAGCAACCCCCACCAAACTGGAATTCTTGGCAGCAACCTTGGCCCCAATTTCAAAATCAATCTCAAGCTTGGGTACAAGGAGCACAAAATCCCTATGGAAGATACTCTCAGTACTATCAATATCCACCATCCTATCCACCATACCCACATTTTTTCCCTCAAAATTCTCAACAAAATATTCAAAAGAATCCTCAAAATCCACAACATCAAAATCAACCACTCCCCTTACCATTTCCTCAGAAATCAAATCAGTTACCTGCTCAACCCATACCAAACCCCAACAATAAAAATCCTCAGAATACATACATGATAGAAGGCCAACAGTTTCCAACTTATTTAATTACTCCTCTAGACCTTAGTGATGTTCAACTTAGGTCTAGAAGAATACTTGAAAAGAGGAAACCTTTTGTGATCATACAAGAACAAGATAACTCTGAGGAAGATTCTCTATAGGAAAATAAAAGTCTTGAAGAAGACACATATTTTCAAGACCCAAACATGGAAAAATCAAAGCAAAAAGAACCAATAATTTCAACTCCTGTATTAGAGTAGCCATCAACATCCACTCCTACACCTCCCTTTCCAAAAAGATTACAAAATGATAGAGGTGTAGAAAAACAAATTATGATGCCTAATTATGATTTCCTAGATGAGCTAAGAGATTTCTGTATTAAGATTCCATTATTACAAACTATCAAGGAAATTCCAATTTTAGCGAAGACAATAAAGGAGTTGAGCATGAAGAAAACAAGAAAAAGAATAAGAGAGACAAAGAAAATTCAACTGGCAAGAAAAATAGCAGATATCATGATGGGTATGATTGCTATTCCAAAGTATCTAGACCCAGGAAATCCAGTTGTTAAAATTCACATCAATAGAATTGAGATCCAAAACACACTCATTGATTTAGGAGCAGCAATCAATATCATAAGTAGACAAATCATGGATAAAATGAAACTTCCTAATCTTCTCTTTACACCCACATTATTACAATTAGCAGACAGATCTGTGATCAAACTTGATGGGGTAATAGAAGACATTCCAGTGTCCCTAGATTCTTGGGAGTACCATGTGGATTTCATGATCCTAACTCCTAAGAATAATCTAGGAGGGCATCCAATTATATTAGGAAGACCTTGGTTAGCTACAAATGATGCTTTCATTAGTTGTAGATCTGGTGATATGTACATCTCTGATGGTAGTTCAACTAAGAAATTCACTTTGTATCCTCCAATAAGGACAATTACAGATTTAGATGATACTGAATGGATAGAGGATGAAGAAGACTTACAACCTCTCTTCACAATTTCAAAAATTAGTGAAGATAGTCAAATTCTGAATACTTTAGAAAAATTTGAATCCTCTTCGGAACATAAACATGAAAAATTTCAAGAAGAATCCAATAGTGAGTTTTTTTCATCGAGGTAGATGTCTCTCTATTCCATGGATAAATTTGGCAGCTCTACAATTGAGATATTTTCAGGCAAAACTTTAAACATAAACAAGAACCTAGAAAAATTTCAACAAGAAGACCTAGTTAAAATTTTACAGAGACATTCTTCTGCATATGCATGGGAGTACACTGATATGAAAGGGATAAGCCCCAAGACTTGCACTCATCACATCTACATAGAGGAAAATTATAAACCAATCAGACAACCTCAAAGACGGATGAATCCAAATCTTAGGGAGATTGTTAAAGAAGAATTGCTACTCTTAAAGATCATTTTCCCCTACCTTTCATAGATCAGGTGTTAGATACCTTAGCTGGAAAAAAGTACTTCTCATTTCTAGATGGGTTTAGTGGTTATAATCAAATTCAAGTAGCACTTGAAGACCAAGACAAAACCACATTTACCTATCCTTGGGGTACCTATGCTTACCGAGTATTACCATTTGGATTATGAAATGCACTTGCAACATTTCAAAGGGTAGTATTAGGAATTTTTTCAGATCTAATACATGATTGTGTAGAGGTATATATGGATGATTTCACAGTTTATGGAAACACATTTGAAGAAGCCTTAGTAAACTTGGAAAAGGTCTTAAAGAGATGTAAAGAAGCAAATCTTTCACTTAGTCATGAGAAGTGTTTTATGATGTTTAGTGAAGCAATTGTTTTAGGACATCACATTTCAGGGGATGGGATTAGAGTTGATGAGTCAAAAGTTGAAGTCATATCTAACTTATCTATTCCAAGTTGTCAAAAAGATGTTAGGAGTTTTCTTGGATTTACAGGGTATTATCAAAGATTTATAGAAAACTGCACCAAGATAGCATCTCCACTCTTCAAATTACTTACCAAAGACTGTGATTTCAAATGGAATTTTGATTGCCAGTTAGCCATTGAGACCCTGAAAACAAAAATTTCTGAAGCACCTATTTTAAGGGGACCTAACTGGAAGTTACCTTATCATATTTCAACAGATGCCTCAGATACAGCTCTAGGAGCAGTATTGGGAAAAAAATACCTGATTCCTTATGCCATCTACTATACCAGTAAAAATTTGACTCCTGCAGAGTTAAACTATACTGTAACTGAAAAAGAGTTTTTAGTTGTTTTTCATGCCATAAACAAATTCAGACACTATATAACAGGCTATGAAACTTTTTTTCACACAGATCATTCTGCAATTAGATACTTAATGAATAAATCAATTACTAATTGCAGATTCATAAGATGGTTATTGCTTTTACAATAATTCAAAATTACCATTCTAGATAGGCCTGGAAAACAAAACACAGTAGATGATTTCCTATCTAGACTCCAAAACATCAAAGATGACACTCTAGTTGAAGATCAATTTCCTGATGAATATCTTTTTGCAATTTCTACCCAAACTCCTTGGTTTGCCGACATTGCTAATTATTTAGTTTCAGGAAAATTTCCTTCAATAATGAATGCAAGAGATAAAAGAAAAATCATTTATGACAGTGCAAAATATTCATGGGTTGCTAATGAGTTGTAAAAGACAGATCCAGATTTTATCATTAGGAGATGTGTTCGGGAAGATGAGATGCCTGAGATTCTCAAAGCATGTCATGATGAACCTTGTGGCAGACACTTTGCTGATAAGAGGATAGCCTATAAGATCCTTCATTTAGGATATTATTGGCCATCCTGGTTTAAAGATGTTAAAGAGTATGTCAAAAGGTGTGACAGTTGCCAAAGGGTAGGAAAACCTTCTCCTTCAGGTGAGATGCCATTACAACCTCAGGTACATATTGAACCTTTTGAAAAATGGGCTTTGGATTTTGTAGGACCTATTAGTCCTCCATCAAGACAAAAGAGATATATATTAGTTTGCATTGATTATGTTACCAAATGGGTAGATGCCAAGCCATTACTTTTTGCTACTGAAGCATCTGTAGTTAATTTTCTTTTTGAGGATATTTTTACTCATTTTGGTGTCCCAAGGGAATTTTTTACAGATCAAGGAGCTCAATTCACGTCAAGGCTAGTGGAAAAAATGATGGAGAGGTACAAAATCAGACACAAAAAATCTACTACTTATCATCCACATGCAAATGATCAAGTGGAATCTACTAATAAGGTCATTGAAGGGATCCTAACAAATACTGTCCATTTACATAGAAGAGATTGGGTAGATAGGCTTCCTGAAGCCTTGTGGGCCTATAGAACTACATGGAGAAGCACAACAGGTCATACTCCTTATGAACTTGTTTACGGAAAGAAATTTTTGGTCCCCATAGAGTTCCAGATTCAAACTTTCAAAATGGCAGTTCAGCTAGGACTTGATCTATCAGAGGCACAAAAGAACAGATTGGAGCAGATTAATGAATTGGATGAGATCAGACAAGATGCAGTTCAGAAAAAAATTCTAGTCCAACAGCAAAGGACTAGATAGCATGACAAGTACATAAAGGAAAATATGTTCAAGGATTTTCAACGTTCAAGGATTTTTAAGGTAAATTCCAAACACATTGGCTTGGGCCATATGAAATCATAAGAATTTTTTACAATGGAGCAATAAAAATCAGGACAATAGATGAAGAGAAGGTCACTTTTCTTGTGAATGGTCATAGATTGAAGTTGTATCATAAGCCACTCTCAAGAGAAGAATTTGTCAAGAAATTCCAGGAAAGCAGTGATATGAAGTTAATGAAGAAGAATTTTTCTTCTTCATCAACTTAAGTGAATTTTCTGAAGTCAGATATTGAAAAAAAAAATTAAAATAAAATAAAATAAAATAAAAAAATAAAAATAAAGTATAAACATGAAAACCAATCACTGATTGGCATGTTTATACAGAAAAGGTGGAGTGAAAATCAGAATCTTTCTGACACTCTAGATTTTCAAATCTGTTCTTTCTACAAGTAGTTATTACAAAATCATAAGTGCAGATCCATTTCACTTATGGTCCATCTCATTTTCATTCCATATTTTTAAAGTTTGATGTTTTTCTGAAATTAAATAATACATATCATGAATTGCAGGCCACTTCTCATACTTCACTCCATTTCATAAGATGTGATCCATTCCACTCGATTACTTACTTCATTCATATTCCATTACACCATATTTTATTATCCATCTTCACTCATTCCATACAACATTCCATTCATGCTCCAAACCATTCCATTTCATGTTTCAAGTCTTTTACAGGTACATTCTGCAGCCAGTTAGAAATTCTGCAGCCAGTCAGACATTCTGCAGCCAGACAGAGATTCTGCAACCAGAGATCCTGAAGGCACTGTCTAGTAATCACCTAATCTGCAATAAAATGATCCTGCATATCCATGACAACAAGAAAAATCAAGAAGGTTATGAAGACTCAAAAATTAATGATTTTCAGGAGAGAACAAAGCATATGAAGAACACAAAAAAATCAGAGGAAAGGCAAAGGTAAAAGTTCTGATTATAATGACATATCATGAAATATTTTAGTATATTTAAGTTATGAATAATTCAAAAAAAAAAATTAATTAATTTTGTTGATCATGCCTAACCAACCTCCCGCAAAAACTTTGGATAAAAATCCTTCTATTCCACCATTTCAAATCCGATATTTGATCATCATTTAAAAATCTAAACTGTTAAAGTGTTGAAGTGATTGGATTAGTCACGTCACTAGGCCAAAGCATTTAAGATTATTTCGAATTCGTTACAAAATATCTCCGCGATATTTTCTTCCGTGATACCCTTCAACTCATATACATCATCCTCACCTCATTATATTCATTCCACAATCACTCCATATCATTCTTTCCCGCAGCCAATTTTTAACCATTCCGGTTTGTGAAACAGAGGCATCTCTGTAACAACCATTGTCACCGTGAATAGAGGAGCAACAATTTGAAGGTTGGAAAGAGGAGTTATGGGTCTTATAGTCAGGACTGAACCGGTTGGCATTAAGTACTTGGAAGGTTATCCTCAAGCCAGAGAAATGTTACAACAAGCAGGGTGGTTGCAATTCGTTGAAAAATTTAGTGGGTTTCACAAAGAGGTGACCAAAACATTTGAAAGATCCTTCAAAGGAACTGAGGTCGAGATAGGAGACATTAAATTCACCATTACAGAAGCTTCCATTGCAGAAGCAACCGAATTTCCCAGACAAGGAGAAAGGTGGTTCAAGAATAGAGAATTTCATAACGAAGCATGGAAGCAAATACTCAAGTCACCAGGTATGGATGTTACCATTTTTAAAAAGGGTATCCCTAGCTCTGCACTAAAGAACAAATGGAGGAACATGTTGCTTATCTTGCAAAAATTCATCACTTGTGAAGGAAGATATGGTACTTTCTATGTCTATCATATTCGGTTCATAATGCATTTCCTAGAAGAAGAACTCAATTTTCCCTTTTTATTGCTTCATAGTTTAAAGAAAATGGCCTCAAGTGTTCAAAAGAGAATTCAATTTCTAGAAACAACCTTATACCACCATGGTTTAGTCAAAAATTTTATTGAACATCATTTGAGTAAAATGGGAGATAATTGGGAAGAGTTCTTAGTGAGAAATCACTTTGAGGAACCCAAGGAACCTCCACCTGAAGACAAACCTACAAAAAGAAGCAGAAGATGGAAAACCTCCAAAACTGAAACTGGTAAAACAATACAAGAAAGTGGTGAAGAAATGATTTCTGAGAAATTGACTCAGATTAAGAAGCAGCTTAAGAAAATGAGGATAATAAGAAAATTTTCCAGAGAGAAAGGAGAAGGGCCATCTCAACCGAGAAGGAGCCACAGGCTTAGAGGGATACTAAAGAAAACAAAGGTTAAACAAACTGGAGTCATAAACATAGAGGATGAAGAAACACCTACTGAGGAGGATTTTGATGAAAAAGTTCCAGAAATTGACCCAGCATAGCAAGAAATTTACAACTATGTTGAAACATTAGAGAGGAGAGCTTTAGAATTTAGAGGCAGAACCCCTAGCCCACCAAAGTCTGAAATTGATATGCTAAGAAGAGATAGGTATGCATTAGAAGTACTCAACAGGCATATCAAGAATGAGAATTAAATTCTAAGAGAGCAGGTTAAACTGAAAACTGATATGAATTCAACTTTTTCTCTACAAATGCAAAAGTTGTATAAGGCCAGTGAAAAATTGAAGAAGAGAAATAAAAAGTTAACCAGGGCACTCACAAATTTGAGATTCCAGTTAGTCATAAGAAAGCCCAAAAGGCCTTTGAATGCTAGGCAAAGCAGAAGAAGAGGGTTGGATGTCCTTGCAGAGGTCTCAGAGTTCATGGAATAGTTGCATGAGGACATGCAAGAATCTAGCAGCGGGGGTATGTTGAGCTCCAAAGATGTTCTTTCTTCCACCACATTCCACTCCATTTCCTTTTTCCATTATTAATCACAGGCTCAAATGATCAGTAGAATTAGTTAAAATTGCTTTAAGAATGAATATCATGACTGACTTGCTATGTTTTTATGATTTTTTCATTGTAGTACTTTTTGAACTAGATCTAGCTACAAAATGCAGACATTTTGTAGCTAGTTGCCGATTCTGCAGCTGTCTTCATGTCTACGCAGGTTCCAGGTGTCATCTTGGAGAAAAACACATATGGTCATATTTCACATCATTCCCTCATCATTTTTAGCTCTCCATGAAGCTTGAACGGAATTATGTAGGCGGTTATGTACGTGGGAACTCAAACTAGGAGAGAGACTCCTAATAGGACAAGGACTGTCCAGATGTCCTTAATTCTATTACGTGACCACCATCAGAGTCCTATTTTGGTTTTTATTTGGAAAGAAAATTATCCCTAGGTTATCTCAAAACAGTTATGTAAATTTGTTACAAATATAGCTCGAGAAACCGAGGGACAAGGTTAGATTTTGTATTTTGACTGCTAGATTTCAGAAGTATGAAAACACTCTGTTTTGAAGTAATTTCTCTCTAATGCAAGAAGTATCACTTTATTGAAATCACTGAGTCAATATTGAAGTAGATTTTGTGTGCTACTCTGGTGGTAGAGGGCCCCTGCCTCCTGAGCAGCCTTGTTTATACGGTTTAGATAAGTATTTTAGTCTCGTTTTTCATTTCTAGTTTAAGCACGTTTCTGAAGTTTATGTTTCATGCTTGTTTACATTGATCATCACAGCTAGAGTCACTCTTATAAAATCTTCCAAAATATCATCACGATGAATAAGGCATAGTTGTGGTGTTGTAGGTTTTAGTTGTATTTCCTTTCGAATTTTATGATTTATGCTTTTTTACACTAAGTGTCATAGTCGGTCTTACTCCTACAAACTCTTCCGAAACATCATTAATAATGAATAAGAAACAGTTGTGATATCTTAGATTTTAATTGTATTTTCTTTCAAATCTTATGTTTATGTTCAATTGCATTGAATAATACAGCCATAATTGTTTTTACAAACTCTTCCAAAATATCATTCACATTGAACAAGATGGGTTGTAGAATTCCAATAGAATAGATGCATGTTAGTTTAGTCATAACACTCCGGAGGATGATTTCATTTAGTTCAGCTCTATCACTACATTTCAAGTTTGATAATGGAATTTTAATTTAACTCTGTTCACTATACTTCAATTAGATTAGTAGCATTCTAGTTTAGTCTTAGCTCACTATATTAGCATTCCAGTTTAGTTGTTATCCATTGCATTTTAAATTGTATTAGTTGTTAAATTTAGATACCACAGTCTTCATTATTTACAAAAAATTCTTTTGTTCCAACCTCATATTAATACATAATCATCTGGACAGAAGCTAGTATCAGTCTAAGGCCTGGAGTATTTTGCATCCTTTTTACCATTTCACAAATAAGCCTTTTCTCAAGGACTATTCTAAAAAGAAACCTATAAATTTTGAGTGAGGCCTAGTGGTGCTAAATTGAGTTGCAGAGAAGAATTAGAAGTTAGTTTAGAGTAAAATCTCATTGTGCTACAAATGTTCTTTTTCAAATATGTTCCAATGAACCTTTAATCATGGATGAGATGTTGTAACATTGTAAGATGATTTTTTATTTAGGAGAACTTCATTCACACTTAACTTTTCCATTTCTCAAGCTCTTCCAACACATCTTTAATGAATGAATTGGATAAGTTCAAGCTCATGTTGTGATTTATTTCCTTGCAATGAAGTCATTATCAAGCTTTGCATTTGTTGTTTGCCAGCCATAGTTTAGGCTTTGTTCTGTTTTAGTATTTGCATTTTTTATTTGCCATCCATAGTTTAGGCCTTGTTTTGCTTTAATATAACCAATAGCTTCTTTTCACCAGCATTTAGTTCTTTCCCTTTTCAAACATAAAACCATAAAACCAAAAACATCAGAAAACACTAAACACAACGTAGTAAGAAACAAATACCTAGGCACATATAGTGCACCACACTTCAGCAGTTTACCAACCCTGGTTGACAATTAATGAACTCAATTTAGGAGTACTAGGTTGAGCAAAAACAGAAAGATTCGGAAGAAAGGTCTTGATCAAGCTCAAAAGCATGCAAATCTTTGGTATCCACAATCTTCAAAGGGAAGGAATCAAATGTAGGCCGAGGATCTTTTCTCAAATACAATATACTTTGTAAAGCCTTCTTGACATTCTAAGGAAAAGATAAGAAATAATTCATGACAAAGAACAAAATGTCTTGGATGAAATTCCAACTTGAATACCTAATATTTCCATATTGTCCTTTCATGTTTCTGCTAATCAGGTTCATCCTCCAGTGGAGTCCTTGGATCTGATCTCGAGACTGATTTAGAGTCACCAAGTGAATGATTTCAGCCTTGCAGTGTCTGATCATTGTCCACCATCAAAAATGAGATCTGAACTTGATTAGATCTTACTGAGGAAACCAGATGTTCAGTTCATAAAATAGACTGGAGATTGACTAAAGCAGCATTCATCTACTTTCGCTAATGCAAAGCAAGAGCGTTTCGAAGGCTACCTGGCTAACTTCAGGCTCCATATGTAGTTTATAAAGCAAACAAAAAACTTTCCCTTCCCCAGTATGGTCACCACTATGTTATTGCCTAAATCCACCTCAGGCTGAAGGAAGGCAGAGACAGGATAACACCAAACCACGCTCATTCTGGTAGCTAGCCCTACCAGAATAGGAGAGGGCTCTCTCCAGGTCAGTCTCAGGAAAAAATCATCAATAGGGCTTGAGATGACTTGAAATGAATGTTGATTTTAGGCTAGGTATATAAGTAGGAAGGTTTTATTTTGATTTTGGGGGTTTTTTTTGCAAACAAAGGGAAAGGCAGTTTTGGGTTCGGGGATGAGGCCTAGTTTTTGCAGAGTTTTGATTGGGGAAAGGAAGGCAATGGTTTTAATGCTTTGAATTGAATGGATGGATGGTTTAAAATGGTGAGAAGCTAAAGAGGGAAAGGGGTGTCAAGGATCCTCTTCAAATAGATGAAAACATGAAAAATTAAACAAAACTTAAAGGCAAAGCACAACAATCTAATGAATTCCACCTTTAACACTGATTTGTTTAATCTAAGAAGAAAGGAGAAGGAAAATAGTACACATAAACATCAGTGAACTTACAAATACATAGATAAGAACACCATCAAAACATAGAGCCACAAAGATCCCAAAAATTGCTGCAAACCCTGGTCTTTCCTTTGCCAAAATTGCAGAAATGAATGTACAATGAAGTGCCAAACAATTCCCAAGTATCCAATCCTGAATATGACTCAGAAAATACATGATATAGACTAGCCTAACCCCTTCCTATGCCTCTAGGGGTCGAGCTCATCATTCTAGGAGTTGTTTAAACCAATTCTAAACTAGGAACTAAAATCTAGGCAATCAAACAACTTGCCTCTATATGGTAGGAAACTGATTCATTCATTTAATTTTCACTTTTTAGTGAATGAATCCTCTAGAAAAATTAAAAATGTGCCAAAATTACATCATGGACATGAAATTACATCAAGGTATATCAATAGTCAGATGAAAAAGTGAAACTAGTCAAAACTGGGTGAATTTCTAAGCTGAAGAGTGAAAAATAGGCCAAATTCCTCTATGCGTCGTGCCCAAAAACTCTATGCGTAGCACAAATTTGGAGCTATTTTTGAGGCACTTCCCGAAGTCAAAATTGAGCTCATGATAGCTCGTTGGAAATCCCTACCTGTATAATTCCCAACGCAAGTGGAATTTCCAGATTTAGATGTCATTTTCCCCTTCAAAAATTCAATCTCCCAACACTGCTTCCTGTGGGTGCAAAAAGTGGCAGAAAGGCCATTTTCAAGGTGTTTTTGACCCTTTAGGAAACCCAAAACTTGATGAAATTGTTAGGCCATTCCTTAGCATGCATAATTTTTCATTAAATATCCAAAAATACCAAATTTTCCTCCAGAGGATCTCCCAATCTTAAGCGCACGCAAGGTGGCGCTACGCGTCAGGCGGAAAAACCTATTTTGTGACCAAAAAATTCGAAAATGACAAAAATTTCTCCAAATTACTTGAAATTTGGACTGAAGGTCCCCCATCAAGTGCCATGCTCAGTCAAAGAAGCTTCAGCCAAGATTTGAAGTGGATCATTATTTTTGTGACGCTTCAGTGCCCTCTTTGTGCATGCAGTTTCAGTGGTTGAATCACTGTATCGGTCATATGATGACTCTGTGTCCATCTCCATGGTGTTTCAAAGTCTGTGTTGGTTCAAATGTGATGAAGAATGATAATTTGGTGCTTTTGTTTCAATTTCCAAATGTGGGAGGGACTGTGGGAAATAGGGCAGTGTGGACAATGATGGTCTTGTCAAGTGATAATTTTCCCTTTAGAAATTTGACAAACCTAGGGACAAGGGACAACCACTTGAATTTTCGGGGTCTGGGAATTTTTACAAGTGAAATGGGGAAATAGGAATGACAAGAAATGAAGTGACTTAGGGACAGGAAAATGGAGCTTAGGAATAAGTCACTTTGAGTATGAAAGGGATAAGGAATAATAGGACTTGGGAGTGAATGACCTTGGGATGTAAGAGAATGATGTATTGAGGAGATAATGGGATGATAGGATTAAAGTGAGGGAAGAAAAAAACAAGGTGTGGGAAAACGAGTATTTGGCACCAAATTTGTTTTCAAAACACCAATTCAAAACCCTAAGGAGGCACTTCAACACGGTGATAGGGTTTGTGTTTTTTGACATTCAAAATTTTATATCTCACTCAAGCCATAGAAAACATGAGTCATGGACAAGAGGGGAATGAATTTGACCTACTCAAGCATAGAGCAACCAAGAAAATTGAATTTCGGAGAAGATTGGTAGAAATTTCTTGCTTCGGGCCTATGCAGCACGCGCACAACCCAATGCGCCACACACACTGTATGCGCCATGCAGGAAAAAAATTGCACAGTGCGAAACTACCCTATGCACCGCACACTTTATATGCGCCGCGACCTTCACCCAATGCGCCGCACAGGTTGCCTTCACCACAGTTTCGGCTTTCACACTGAATTTTTCTCTCCTCCAAATTTTGACTAGGTTTAATGATGTCTCTTGGTGCAAATGAATTGTTTGAATATGAAGATATCTCATATACACAAAGAACTTTGATTTTCTTTTGACAAACCCATTGTTTGAAAACTTTGGCACTTTTACAAAAGAACTTTGTTTTGCTTGTTTCCTTTGATTTTTGAACTGATGATGAAATTTCACACACTAAACCACCATAAATTCTGAAAAAAACTCTTCACTTGAAATGGAAAAACTCTTAGCTTACTTGCACACCACAGATTTGAGCAAATTTGGAAATTTTGGAGAAGAATGGCAAAATTTTGATGTTTCAGCCCAACGCGTCACACAAGCAACCAAATGCGTATCACCTTTGCAGGAAGCATTTGGAGAACTTCTCAGTGTCAAAATGGGGCACAGGATAGCTTTTTGGAAATATTATTGAGTCTAATTTCCATCCCATCTAGAATTTTTCAATTTGGAGTTCATTTACCCTGTCAAAAATCAAATCTCCCAAGACTGGTCAAAATTTCCAAAATGAGGCTGCCTCAAGGTGGAGTGCTATTGCAGTCAACTTTTGAAAGTATTCCTCAACTCAAAATTAAGCTCATGATAGCTCATTGGAAATATATTTTTGTCTGGCTATCATTTGAATTATCAATAAAGTCATTTGGCCAACCAAGCTAGGAGAAATCTTGATTTTCCCAAGGTCACATTAGAGGTGCATCAATTCTCTTGAGGCAACGGTATTTTTGACATTTCTCTAAAACCATGACACCTGTGTAAAAATTGAAGGAGTTTTTTCTTTATTAGCTTATTTTGGACAAAAAAAATCTCTCATTTTTTCCAAATTCATCTTTTATTGCTCAGAAACATCATTTTAGTGAAACCTATCCCAATATTATGGAATAAGGGATTCTAAATTCTTGAGAAAATTTTTGGAAGTAGGGAGGGATGTTAGGAAGTAGGAGAAAGTGTAATTTCAGAAATTGAGTGAGGGGAAGGGGTCCAAAAGGGAAAAACATAGGCCTAGCCTAGAAAATTGCCAAGTTGGAGCAAGAAACTAGGGTTTGTGAGAAAATGAGGAATTTGGGGGATCTCAGTGATGTAAAGTGTTTAATAAGGTACATTAAGGATAGCGGAAGGTGTATGAACATCAGGATACAAGTTTTTTTATGATTTTACCATCCAAGAGAAACTACCTTCAAAACCATAGGAGAGGGAAATGAACCATACCTAGGCACAACTGAAGCATGAACAAGGTTTAAAATGACCCGGTGGAACTTGACATGATGATGAAAACCATTTGACTAATGGTACACTCAGCTGAATGGTGACATGGACCGACATTTGGACAACTTTGGAGTAGTGAAAACAAACCCCAGACCTAATACCTAGTGACCAAATTTTACTTGAAGACTCGCTAAAATGACAAAATTTGACCTTGACACCTTAAAATCACTTTGTAAGAGCATGCTTGATCACTGGAGGAAGGCTAAAAAGACTGACACTAACATTGGCTCCAATGGAAATGGTAGCTCTTTGGAGGTGCCAAGAACTACATATCTTTGGAAAGCAGACAATGCCTTCATCCATTGGGCAATGGAGTCAAAAACTCAAGCTGAAATGCATGACTGAAAACTGATGACTTGACGACACAAATTGACTCTCACTCAACTAATAACTGAATTGATACTTAAATACAACTGAAAAACTAGAAAAGATGCTCAAAGTAGAGCTTATTCATTCAAAACCTACTCTAACAGTTTCATTCATCACCTGATCAAGTGAAATGAAACAAACAATGCAACCAGGTAAGTATTCCAGCTGCTGTTTGAATTCTCCACAAGTGCTCGCTTATGAAGAACAAGGGAGAACTACTGAAAGGAAACTCCCATGAAAACTTGTGAACAGATCCATTGAATACTATGGATTCTATATCTGCCTCCAAAAACACTACATAACCTTAACCTTTACCTAACCTTTACCTTAACCTTAACCTGACTAAACCCTTAACCTTAACCTTAACCTTAACATTAAGTTTAAACTTAACCTTCCCCTAACCTTAACCCTAACCTAAACCTTAACCTGAACCTGAACCTAACCTTCACCATAACCTTAACCTTAACTTTACCCTTAACCTAACCTTAACCTTACCCTAACCATACTAAACTCGTAACCTTAACCTTAACCTTAACTTTACCCTTAACCTAACCTTACCCTTACCCTTAACCTTAACCTAAATAAACCCTCAGTATTAACCTTAACCTTACCATTACCTTGACCTTAACTATAACCTAACCCTAACCTTGACCAAACCCTTAACCTTAACCTTAACCTTAACCTTTACCCTAACCTTAAACTTAACCTAACCTTAACCTTAACTTTACCTTAACCTTGACTTTACCCTTAACCTAACCTTAACCTTAACCTTATCTTAACCTTAACCTTATCCTAACCTTTACCGTTAACCTAACCTTAACCTTATCTTTAACCTTAACCTAACCCTAACCTTGACTAAAATTGTAACCTTAACCTTTAACATTACCCTAACCTTAACCATAACCTTAACCTTAACTTTACCCTTAACCTAACCTAAATATAACCTAACCTTAAACTTAACTTTACCCTTAACCTATCCTTAACCTTAACTTTAACCTTAACTTAACCTTAACCTTGACCTCAAGGTTAAGGTTAGGTTACGATTAAGGTTAAGGTTAATGTTAAAGGTTTGGTTAAGTTTAAGGTTATAGTTATGGTCAAGGTTAAGGTTAAGGTTATGGTTAAGGTTAAGGTTAAGTTTAGGTAAAGGTTAATGTTAAGGGTAGGTTATAGTGAAGTTTAAGGTTAAGACCCGTAACCTTAAACCTTAACCTTAACCTAACCTTAACCTTAACCTAACCTTAAACTTAACCTTAAGCTTAAGCTTAACCTAACCTAACCTTAACCTTAACTTTACCCTTAACCTTTCCTTAACCATAACCTTAACCTTAACCTTCCCATTAACATTATCTTAAGCTTACCTTAACCATAACCTTAACCTTGACCTTAACTATAACCTAACCCCAACCTTGACCAAACCCTTAAAATTAACCTTAACCTTAACCTTAACTAAACCCTTAACCTTAACCTTAATCTTAACATTAACATTAACCCTAACCTTACCCTAACCATAACCTTAACTTTACCCTAACCATAACCTTAACCTTACCCTAAAATTACCCTAACCATAACCTTAACTTGAACCCTAACCTAACCTTATCCAAACCCTTAACCTTAACCTAACCTTAACCTTATCTTACCCTTGACCTAACCTTAACCTTAACTATAAACTAACCCTAACATTGAATTTACCTTAACATAACCTTAACTCATTAACATTAACCCTGACCTTGATATAACCTAAGGCTAAAGTTAGGTTAAGGATAAAGTCAAGGTTAAGGTAAAGGTTAAGGTTAAGGGTAAGGTTAAGGTAAGGGTAATGTTAAGGTTACGTTAAGGTAAAGGTTATAGCTAAGGTTAGGGTTAAGGGTAAATTCAAGGTTAATGTTAGGTTAAGGTTCAAGTTATAGGTTTAGTTAGGTTAAGGTTACGTTAAGGTAAAGGTTAATGTTAAGGTTATGTTAAGGTAAAGGATGTGGTTAAGGTTAGGGTTAAGGGTAAAGTCAAGGTTAAAGTTAGGTTAAGGTTAAGGTTCAGGGTATGGTCAAGGTTAGGGTTAGGTTATAGTTAAGTTTAGGTTAAGGCTAAGTTAATGGTAAATTTAAGGTTAAGGTGACGGTTAAGGTTAAGGTGAAGGTTAAGGGGTTAAGGTAAAGTCAAGGTCAAGGTTAGGGTTAGGATAAGGTAAAGTCAACATTAAGGTTAGGGTTAGGTTAAGGTTAAGATAATTTTAAGGTTAAGGTTAAGGTTAAAGGTAAGGTTAAGGTTAAGGTTAGGGTAAATTGAAAGTTAAGGTTAAGTCAAGCTTAGGGTAAGGTTAAGGTTAAGGTTACGGTTAAGGTTAGGGTTAGGTTAATTTAAGGTTAAGGTTAAGGTTAAGGTTCAAGTTAATCGTAAGGTTTTGGTTAGGTTAAGGTTAAGGTTAATGTTAAGGTTAGGTTAAGGTTAAGATAAGGTTAAGGTTAGGTTAAAGTTAAGGTTAAGGTTAGGGTTAAGGTTAAGCTTCGGTTAAGGTTAAGGTTAAGGGTTTGGTCAAGGTTAACCTAACCTCAAGGTTAGGTTAAGGTGAAGGGGAAGGTTAAGGTTAAGGCGCGGTTAAGTTAAGGTTAAGGTTAAGGTTAAGGTTAAGGTTATAGTTAAGGTTAAGGATAAGGGAAAAGTTAAAGTTACGGTGAAGGTTAAGGGTAAAGTTAAACTTAAGGTTAAGGTTAGGGTTAGGTTATAGTTAAGGTCAGGGTTAAGTTTAAGGTTAAGGTTAAGGGTAAGGGTAAAGTTCAGGTCAAGGTTATGGTTAGGTTATAGTTAAGTTTAATGTAAGGTTAAGGGTAGAGTAAAGGTTAAGGTTAAGTTTAAGGTTACGGGTTTAGTAAGGTTATGGCTAGCTTAAGGTTAAGGGTGAAGGTTAAGGATACAGGTCTTAACCTTAACCTTACTGTTAGTATGAATCCTTTGTCGAAGTGTACGAAAAAGGACCACTTTAGCTATGAATAAATAATAGCCCTAACAACAAAAGTGGCCACCAATATCTTCAGATCTGCGGTTAGTTGGACAGAAAAGAGCTGCAAAAAACCAGATCTATACATGGAAAGACATTAAGCAGAAAAAGTAAGGGTTTTCTCCATATACCAATAGACAAGACAAGAACAATTTTTGAAAGAATTTTTATATTAATGGGGCACCTGGGAGGAAAACAAGAAGGTGTATCCAATTCCCCTCAGTGGGATGGGTTCTTGGAAGTCCTCAGCACTTCAGATCTAAGATTTCTCTCTCTTGTTGATGTAGAAGATACACCTGAAAGACTGGAACCTCTAAAGGGAGCTACTGTACACAAATGAAGCGAAAATGGTGACCAAGTGTATAGATCTAGAGTGATCTAATAGGCAACAAAAGGTGAAAGAATGGTAGGAAAAACCCTCCTATTTATAACAAAATATTGGGTCATTCTAGATCTTGTTGCATGGGTTAAACCAGATCGAGTCCTTTTATGGAATATTTTATTATATTTGTTGGAGGGAAAAGGTATTTGAATTGGGTCAAATCCCTTAATTTGTCAAAAATAAATAAACAAAGTGATTTATTTATCTTTAAAGACGAGTTAGAAGATAATCAAATAAATAATGATTTATTTAACTATTTAAGGAGGTGGTTGAAAGATAATTAAATAAATAGTGATTTATTTAATTATTTGTGGGTGATTTGGTCATATTTAACAAGGAATATCATCTAAATAAGGTTTAAATGATTATTCCTAGAAATAATAAGATAAATAAAGGTTTATGTAATTAATTTCTTTGATTTTGGGTTACACATTACTGGGAATAATAATTAAATTATGGTTTAATTAATTATTCTATGAGGAAAATAAAACAAATATGGGTTTGTTTAATATTTCCTTTTGGGGTTTCCTATTTTAACATAGTGAAAGCAGTTTTCCCTTAGGGTAAAGCTTGGTCTTGTGATATTGGGTCCATCTAATGATAATAGGTTAGATGACAAAAAAATGGTGTAACACTTACCCTTAACCTTCAACCTTAACCTTAACCTTAACCTTAACCTTAAACTTCACCATAGCCTAACCTTAACCTTGACCTTAACTATAACCTAACCTTAACTTTAGTCTTAACCTTACCCTTAACCTTCACCTTAACCTTCACCTTAACCTTAATTTTGACCTAATCTTAACCTTAACCTTGACCTTAACCTAACGTTAACCTTAATCTTAACATTACCCTTAGGTTAACCTAACCTTAACCTAAGGGTAAGGTCAAGGTAAAGGTTAAGGATAAGGTTAAGGGTAAGTTTAAGCTAAGGGTAAGGTTAACCTTAACCTGACCTTAACATTAAACTTGACCTTAACTATAACCTTAACCTTAACCTAACTAAACCCGTAACCTTAACGTTACCCTTACCATAACCTTAACCTTAAGGTAAAGATTAACATTAAGGTTAAGGGTAAGGTTAAGGTTAAGGTTAGGTTAAGGTTAAAGTCAAGGTCAAGGTTAAGGTTAGGGGAAGGTTAAGGTTAAGGTTAAGTTAAGGTAAAGCTAAGGTTAAGGTTATGTTAAGGTTAACGTTAAGGGTTATATCAAGGTTAGGGTTAAGTTAATGTTAAGGTTAAATTTAAGTTAAGGTTAAAGGTTAAGTTAATTTAAGGTTAAGTTAAGGGTAAAGTTAAAGTTAAGGTTAAGGGTAAGATATGGTTAAAGGTTAAGGTTAACGTTAACCTGACCTTAACCTTAACTTTACCCTTAACCTAACCTTAACCTTAAACTGACCTTCACCTTAACCTTGAATTTAACCTTAACCTTCCCCTAACCTTAACCCTAACCTTAAACTTAACCTTAACCTTCCCATAACCTTAACCTTGACTTTACCCTTAACCTAACCTTAAGGGTTTGGTAAAGGTTATGGTTAATGTTAAGGTTACAGGTTTAGTGAGGTTAAGGTTATAGTTAAGGTCAAGGTTAAGGTTAAGGTTAGGTTAAGGTTAACCTTACCCTTACCTTAACCTTAAAGTTAAGGTCAAGGTTAAGGTTAAGGTTAGGTTAGGTTAAGGTTAACCTTAACCTTAACTTAACCTTAGCTTTCCCATAACCTTAACCTTTACGTAACCTTAACCTTAACCTTAACCTTAACATTAAGTTTAACCTTAACCTTCCCCTAACCTTAACACTAACCTAAACCTGAACCTAACCTTAACCATAACCTTAACCTTAACTTTACCCTTAACCTAACCTTAAAATTACACTAACCATACTAAACCAGTAACCTTAACCTTAACCTTAACTTTACCCTTAACCTAACCTTACCCTTAACCTTAACCTTAACCTAACTAAACCCACCACCTTAACCTTAACCTTAACTCGAACCTTTACTCTAACCTTAACCTTAACCTTAACTTTACCTTAACCTTGACTTTACCCTTAACCTAACTTTAACGTTAACCTTATTTTAACCTTATCCTAACCCTAACCTAAGTCTTACCTTGACTAAACCCGTAACCTTAACCTTAACCTTTAACATTACCCTAACCTTAACTATAACCTTAACCTTAACCTTAACTTTACCCTTAACCTAACCTAACTATAACCTAACCTTAAACTTAGCTTTACCTTTAACCTAACCTTAACCTTAACTTTAACCTTAAATTAACCTTAACCTTGACCAAACCCTTAACATTAACCTTAACCTTCACCTTAAACTTAACCTTAACCTTGACCTTACCCTTAACCTTTAACTTAACCTTGACCTTAACTATAACCTAACCCTAACCTTAGGTTAGGGTCAAGTTAGGTTAAAGGTAACAGGTTAGGTTAAGTGGAATTAGATGCAATTGAAGGTTAAGTGAAGGTTAAGGTTAAGGTTAAGGTTTGGTCAATATTAGGGTTAGGTTATAGTTAAAGTCAAGGTTAAGGTTAGGTTTAGGTTAAGATTACGGGTTTAGTTAGGTTAAGGTTAAGGTTAAGGTTAAGGTTAGGTTAAGGGTAAAGTCAAGGTTAATGTTATAGTTATGGGAAGGTTAAGGTTAAGGTTAAGGTGTTAAGGTTAGGTTAAGGTAAAGTCAAGGTTAAGGTTAGGTTAAGGTTATGGTTATGGGAATTTTAAGGTTAAGGTTTAGGTTATAGTTAAGTTCATGGTTAAGGTTAAGGTTATGGTTAAGGTTAAGGTTAAGGTTACGTAAAGGTTAATTTTAAGGGTAGGTTATAGTAAAAGGTTAGGTTAAGACATGTAACTTTTAAGCATAACCTTAACCCTAACGATACAAGAAGTACATCTTAACCTTAACCTTAACTCCATGTTACTTATAACTGCTACCTTAACTAATAACCTTAACCTTAAACTTAGGTGGAGGTTAAGGTTAAGGTTAGGGTAGGGTTAGGGTAAAGGTTCAGGTTAAGGTTAAGGTTAAGGGTTTGGCCAAGGTTAGGGTTCGGTATGTAATTAAAGATTAGAGGGTTAAGGTTAAGGTTAAGATTAGGTTATGGTTGGGTTAAGATTAAGGTTAAGGTTAAGGTTAATATTACGTTATGGTTAAGGTTAGGTTAAGGTTAAGATTAAGGGTAAAGATAAGGTTAAGGTTAGGGTTAGGTTATATTTAAGGTTAAGGTTAAGGTTAAGGTTAAGGTTACATTAACGGTGAAGTTAAGGTTAAGGTTAAGGTTAAGGTGAAGGTTATGGGTAAGGTTAAGGTTAAGGTTAAGGTTAGGTTAAGGTTAGTTTAAGGTTAATTCTAAGTTTAAGGGTTTGGGAAGGTTAAGGTTATGGGTTAGGTTATAGTTAAGGTTAAGGGTAAGGTTAGGTTTAAGGTTAGGGTAAGGTTAAGATAAGGTTAATGGTAAGGTTAAAATTAACCAAACCTTATCTTAACCTTAACCTTAACCTAACCTTAACCTGGCTAAACCCGTAACTTGAACCTTATCCTAACCTTAACCTTGACTTTACCCTTAACCTAACCTTAAACTTAACCTTAAAATTAACTTTATCTTAACATAACTTTAACCTTCACCTTAATCTTACCCTTAACCTTAACCTTAAACTTAACCTAAACCTTACCCTAACCGTAACCTTAACCTAACCTTAACCTTGACCTCGACCATAACCTTAACCATAACCTTAACCTTAACCTTAACCGTGACCTAAAAGATAAGGTTAAGTTTATGGGTAATGTTAAGGGTTTGGTCAAGGTTAGGATGTTACACAACATTTTGTCACTGTCCCTGCAATCCCTCATCCAGTACATTAGAGGACTATTCCCGTGACCTGTGAGCAGTAAAATGTCCTGTAAACACATTCATGGCATCCTCTTATATAAGTATAAAAATTCTCTTGAAGAACATTTCCTCTGAAAAAACCTAAAAATAGATGTTTTAGCCTTGGTGCGACTAGCCAGTTCATCCCTTGCGCCAATGGGGGTAATCCACACTAGAGTGCATGCCAACTGGCGCTATGTCCCTATGTTTCACTCACGCCAAGCTTATTAAGGGATTTTTTTTTTAAATAAATGGTGAAATTTTGACTCTAACAAACGCTAGAATGAATCATCAAAAGAAGTTGAGTGGTTTGGCTCTGGATCTCCATGTATAGGAAGTGGTTTTCCACCTCTCATGGAACCTTCCTAAGAGATAGGACCTATCCCATGATTATAGGGATCCTAACTTCCCTTCCTCCATTTATAAAATCTTGCCCTCTCCATTAGCAAGCTAGCTGAACTTGTAGGAAGGAAACTATAGTTGGGAAACTATTGAGAGCTAAGCTGAAGAGAACCCCTTAAGAGAGAGAGCTTCGTCCATATTCCCAACAGGCTTTGTTGAGACACGCTCCGCTGCAAGCCCCATCGAAGGAAGATCATAGCATTAGAGCATTTGGTTGTAATCTCATTTTTGTCATTTATAATATAAGCGACTCTGATTTTGGTTCCATTCTTGTGTTTACTCTTTTATGTAATGAAACGAATTATATCTTCTCTGAATGATATATAGTTACATGCTTTAAGTATTATGTTGTATGTCGTCATTTCTCTGCGTGTGTACAGGTGTCCGGATGTGACGAATGGAAGGATTGTGATCTGTCAGGCTAGGGACGAGGAGCACTGCTTCTTCATCGACAACAGCAGTGTGGGATTTGAGGTAGGCTACTTATCGCAGTCTTTGTATTTCTTGTAACTAGAAACCAATGTCATTGTGTGATTTGATTGTTGTTAGACCCAATCTAGGGCTAGTGGGATCACCTCTGTCTGCAGAGGGGATTTACCTCCTCAAAAAATTGGCGACTCCACTGGGGAGTTTCCTTTGAGTTTGTCACTCTTTGAGGTGTTAGTCATTTGACATATTTAGTCGAACAACCATTTCCCTATTTGTTTCTATGTTTTTCATCAATTACGATCTTTTATTTTTTTCTTGATGTGGTGAGTCTAGTCTTGGTTGGGAGAAATTCTTTGTTTTTTCCTATTCAGGCATTGGCGCTTTTATTTTTCTGACAGTCACGCCGATTGGCGCAAGTTTTCAGTTAGCAACCCGCGCCAATTGGCCTTTAGCACTAGTTTCACCCACCAAAGTCGTGCCAATTTCAGGGTGTATGAAAAATGGAGGCTTTTTCCCTAAATCCTTCACCAGTGTATCTTGCCCTTCTGGTCCTTTTCTCTGTATGATTTACACGTTCTCCCCTCTACTTTTTCACTTGTGAGCATAGATTACATTGCTCATTGTTCAGCTCAAAATTCTTATTTCTATGATTGATTGACGTAAAAGAGAATGAATTCCTTGTTTTGAGCTCATACTTTGGAAGTCTTTTTTGTGCTTGACCTCATATATCTTGTAGCCTTTTAAGGAATTTCGTTACAAAGTGTTTAAAACAACGATTGCATTCTTAGTGTTTGTTTGCATCTTTTTTGCATTCATCCTTCATTAAGAAAATTTCCATTCATTTAGTTTTCGTCTCAAATTTTTCTTTTCAATGCATTAGATCACATTGCATTGAAAAATATTTTTTGAGATTTATCATTGTACTTAGATCACATTGTTTAATGATTGAAAGCTAAAAATCGCATTGAGTGCATTCTCTTTCATTAAAAGCATGCTTTAAGTAGATTCTCATTTCATCAAAAAATGCATTGAGTGCATTCTTATTCTTTCAAATGAAAAAGGAAATTGTGCATAGATTACAATTGCATAGTTTTCAAAAAAGAGGATTTTGCATAGATTGTGTTGCATTATTCACATCGTTGAATGTTTTAGATTATTTGTGGATAGTGAAAGTCATCTATTTTGGAAAATTTTCATTTTTAGTGTTTTTGTTTGTCATATCATTGTTTGAAGCTCTTCCCTTAACTATATAGCATTCATCGAATTGAAATATTTCTTTTCTCATATAGCTAGCATTTAGAGGTTTTATGAGATCCAACATTCGATAGGGTCTTGAAATTGAAATGTAAATTGAAGATCAAATTTAAAATTTATTGAATTAACCTAAGGCAACATTGAAACATTAATGGAACATCTAGTAGTCTAAGGTAGAGACGTGTTTCGACATCTTTAAGCCTAGTAGTTGTCGCTCGCCATTTGGCTACAGACAGCACTAGTATAGACTTGTGCTCCCCATACCGTCACATATATAAAGGGATACCCCATTAGGTTGCAATCATTTATCTGTAGGAAGCCGAGTCTGCTGCCTTTTACCCATGATACACCAGACAAAACATTCGGGGAGATTACCTGCACGTACGTTAAGTCCTTGGTTGATTTCTTTTTCATTTTTACCAGGGTGTATATGGCAGTTCATGGATATCTGGTACACCCATTTACCTAAATTACTAGAGCATTCACTTTGATTTTTACTGAGTCTTTTAAATGAAAATATAATTGATCTCTTATCCTTTCAAGCTTGTGTCCAACCTGAAAGATATAGAGTCACCTTTTGCATTTTTCTCGACTCTTAAAATATGAAATAGTAGAGTCTGGTTTCTGTGTCTTAAAAATTAATTTCCCATGAAATATTCCTGGTTAGAATTTTTTTCGTTAGTGTTTTATTTCAAGGTTGTTTCTGATGGAAAATTTTCCAGAGTTTTCCAATCAAGGAATCCCCTCTGAAGGGATTCCTAGTCCTTTGCCTACTTTAGGAAATATTGGTGCTCCTTATATGGCCACGTTGTCCCTCCCTAGATTAACTGTTGGGGTGCTTGTTTGGTTGTTTTCAACCTCTCTAGTCTCAAGTGTTTTGGCTATTGTCCCATCCACTCCTCTGCCTGAGAAACGCCATGTTGATTAAAAGGTGGTCCTATCCCCTTCTTCACTTGTTTATTTGTCCTCATATTGTACTTCACTTGGTGAAAATTTGGATTCTAGTACCCAGGTGGCTAAGAAGAAGAAGAAGAAGACTAAGAAGAAAAATTCAGATAAGCGAGAAGTTAAGTCTGCAGCTATTTCTTCTAAAACACCTACTCTCGATGAAACTTCCAACCCTCCATGGAAAGTTAAGTTCCCTTGCGTGTTGTGCCAGGGAAACCATTTACTTCGAGATTTCCCTGGCATCCCCAAGGTGCTCGAAGTATGGTCCAATGATTGTTCGTCGTTGCCTTTGGCTTCCGGAAGTTAGGTTGCGGGCATGTCTTCAGCTAGTGCTGGTAAAGATCCTAAGAAGTAGGGTAAGCTTGTCAATCCCTGTAAGTTGTGTGAAGGGCACCATGCCATTCACCTTTTTCCTTATATGGATGAGGCCAAGAGAGTTTCGTACAACTTGACTGTTTCTGCACCTTGCCTTCCAGCTGGTTACAAACAACTTTCTTTGAGTCCTTCACTAGTTGATTCAATGACCAGTCAAGAGTCATCCTTGCTTGATCTTTCTCCCCCAAAAATTAACCATCATGAATCCATCCCTGACCAACCATTGGTCATGGAAATGGTTGAGCTAGCCCCGTCTGCGATGCACTAGGTCTTTTCCATTGAGAGTGGATCTCACACCCCTCATGTTCTTCTTTTTTCTTCAGATTCCTTGGACTTGGAGAAAGATTCTCCTGTCCCTATACCTCAAGAAGCTGCTCCTCTGCCTCCCATGATGGAGGTCCTAGAGGATACCCCTCCCGCCTCCGTGATGGAGGTCGTGGAGGATGCTCCGTGATTGGCACGACTGTCAGGCTGCAACTAGTGGCAGAACAAGATTGGCGCGGGGGATAAAATGGCAACATGCGCTGGCTAGCATGACTATCAAGGAAAAAACCGCACCAGTCGAGTTTAATAATGCAAAAGATGAAAAAGAGCAATCAGGGAGCAGATTAGGGATGGTGAAGCTAAACAAAGGTTTAACACTAGAAAAGAGTGAACCAAAAGAGTTGATCAAGTAGGCAAAGAGAAAAATCAACCGAAAATACAAGACAAACGCCAATCAATTTCCCCCCAGTGGAGTCACCAGTTTTTTGGAGAGGTAAATCCCCTCTGTAGACAGAGGTGATCCCTACTAGCCTAGATGGGGTCTAGCAATAGTCGAGTCATGCTAAGACACAAGTTCCTAATTGCAAAAGACCAAGATGCGACAAGAGGCCTACCTTAAGTCCTACGCTGATGTTTCTTGTAGAGAAGATGGCGCTTCCATCCCTTGCTATGGTAGATCACAATTCTCCCGCTTGGCGTGTTCGAACACCTACACGTACACGAAGAAACAACAAACAAACAAGCATAAAACCTAGTACATGCAACTATGTATCAGTCAGAGAAGATACAAATCATAATCATAAAACATGAACATCTGAGTGGAACCATAATTGAAGTCGTTTATTATTAATCAGAACAAATAAAGATACAATCTGAGCTTTGAGGCTGGATCTTCCTTTTGCGGGTCGACAACGGAGTACTTCTCGGTAAAGCTCGTCAGGAATGGAACAAGTCTCTCTCTTCAGCTGTGTGACGATAATCTCCTTACTAATGATTCAGCTCTATTCAGGCTAGCTTGCAAAGGGAAAACTACAAGCTTATATAGATGGTGGAAGGGGAGTTGGGATCCATACAATGGTGGGATTGGCCCTATCCTCAAGGAAGCTTCCATGATAGGTGGAAAACCACTTCCCCTACATGGAGATCTCGAGCCAAAACTCCCAACTCATTTTAGAGACTCGTTCAGAAGTTGGTTGGAATCAAGCTTCTGCCATTTATTTTTAAAAAACAATCCTTATTAAGCCTGGCATGGGTAATACATAGGGATAGAGCACCAGTTGGTGCGCCATCTTTGGTGGATTTCCCCTATTGACGCGAGGGCTCAACTGTCTAGTCGCGCGAAGGCAAAAAGGGCTATTTTTAGGGCTTTTCATAGGAAATTTTCTTCAGGGGAATGATTGTCTTTGTCAAGGGGAATGCCATGAAAGTGGTTTCAAGTCATGTCACTACTCACAGGTCACGGAATAGACCCTCCAATGTGCGGGATGAGGGATTGCAGGGACGGTGACAAATCACTGTGTAACAGTATGGTTAAGGTTAGGGTTAGATTATAGTTAAGGTTAGGGTTAGGGTAAGGTTAGGGTTAGGTTATAGTTAAGGTTAAGGTTAAGGTTAGGTTAAGGTTATGGTAATGGTTATGGGAAGGTTAAGGTTAAGGTTAAGTTGAAGTTAAGGTTATGGTTAAGGTTAAAGTGAAGGTTAAGGGTTTGGTCAAGGTTAGGGTTAGGTTATAGTTAAGGTTAAGGTTAGGTTGGGTTATAGTTAAAGTTAGGGTTAAGGTTAAGGTTAAGGTTAGGTTATAGTGAAGGTTTAAGTTAATTTTAAGGTTAAAGTTTAGGTTAAGGTTAAGGCTAAGAATTTGGTCAAGCTTATGGTTATGTTTAAGGTTAAGGTAAGGGTAAGGTTAGGTTACGTTAAGGTAAATTTTATAGTTAAGGTTAGAGTTAAGGGTAAATTCAAGTTTAATGTTAGGTTAAGGTTCAAGTTATGGGTTTAGTCAGGTTAAGGTTACGTTAAGGTTAAGGTTAAGGTTACGTTAAGGTAAAGGTTATGGTTAAGGCTAGGGTTAAGGGTAAAGTCAAGGTTAAGGTTAGGTTAAGGTTAAGGTCAAGCGTTTGGTCAAGGTTAGGGTTAGGTTATAGTTAAGGTCAAGGTTAAGGTTAGGTTACGAGTAAGGTTAAGGTTAAGGTTAATGTTAAAGGTTTGGTTAAGGTTAAGGTTATAGTTAAGGTCAAGGTTAAGGTTAAGGTTAGGGTTAAGTTTAGGTAAAGTTTAATGTTAAGGGTAGGTTATAGTGAAGGTTAAGGTTAAGACCCATAACCTTAAACCTTAACCTAACCTTAAAAATAACCTTATCTTAACCTTAAGCTTAAGATTAACCTAACCTAACCTTAACCTTAACTTTACCCTTAACCTTACCTTAACTATAACATTAACCTTAACCTTAACCTTAACCTAACCTTAACCAAACCCTTAACCTTAACCTTAACCTAACCTTAATCTTGAATTTACCCTTAACCTAACCTTAACCTTAACTATAACTTAACCCTAACCTTGACCTTAACTTTACCCTTAACATTTACCTTAACCTTAACCTTAACCTAACCTTAACCTTAACCTTATCTTACCCTTAACCTAACCTTAACCTTAACTATAAACTAACCCTAACCTTGACTTTACCTTAACATAACCTTAACCTTAACCTTGACATAACCTAAGGTTAAAGATAGGTTAAGGATAAATTCAAGGTTAAGGTAAAGGTTAAGGGTAAGGGTAAGGTTAAGGTAAGGGTAAGGTTAAGGTTACGTTAAGGTAAAGGTTATAGTTAAGGGTAAAGTCAAGGTTAATGTTAGGTTAAGGTTCAAGTTATAGGTTTAGTCAGGTTAAGGTTACGTTAAGGTAAAGGTTAATGTTAAGGTTACGTTAAGGTAAAGGTTATGGTTAAGGTTAGGGTTAAGGGTAAAGTCAAGGTTAAGGTTAGGTTAAGGTTAAGGTTCAGGGTTTGGTCAAGGTTAGGGTTAGGTTATAGTTAAGTTTATGTTAATTTTAAGTTAAGGGTAAATTTAAGGTTAAGGTGAAGGTTAAGGTTAAGGTGAATGTTAAGGGGTTAAGGTAAAGTCAATGTCTAGGTTAGGCTTAGGTTAAGGTAAACTCAAGGTTAAGGTTAGGGTTAGGTTAAGGTTAAGAAAAGGTTAAGGTTAAAGGTAAGGTTCAGGTTAGGGTAAATTGAAAGTTAAGGTTAAGTCAAGGTTAGGGTAAGGTTAAGGTTAAGGTCAAGGTTAGGGTTAGGTTAACTTAAGGTTAAGGTTTAGGGGTGTATGAAAAATTGAGGTTTTTTCCCTAAGTTTCACCCACCAAAGTTGTGCCAATTTCAGGGTGTATGAAAAATTGAGGTTTTTTCCCTAAATCCTTCACCAGTGTGTCTTGCCCTTTTGGTCCTTTTATTTGTATGATTTACACATTCTTCCCTCTAATTTTTCACTTGTAAGCATAGATTACATTGCTCATTGTTTAGCTCAAAATTCTTATTTCTATGATTGATTGATGTAAAAGGGAATGAATGCCTTTTTTTGAGCTCATGCTTTGGAAGTCCTTTTTGTGCTTGACCTCATATGTCCTGTAGCCTTTTGAGGAATTTCATTACAAAGTATTTAAAACAACGATTGCATTCCTAGTGTTTGTTTGCATCTTTTTTGCATTCATCCTTCATTAAGAAAATTTGCATTCATTTAGTTTTCGTCTCAATTTTTTCTTTTCAATGCATTAGATCACATTGCATTGAAAAGTATTTTTTGAGATTTATCATTGAA
The DNA here is from genome assembly GCA_034641835.2 of Pinus albicaulis. Classification (NCBI taxonomy): domain Eukaryota; kingdom Viridiplantae; phylum Streptophyta; class Pinopsida; order Pinales; family Pinaceae; genus Pinus; species Pinus albicaulis. Next base: position 836,829,673 of record CM076580.1, on the reverse strand, counting down.
CTTAGATCACATTGTTTAATGATTGAAAGCTAAAAATCGCATTGAGTGCATTCTCATTCATTAAAAGCATGCATTAAGTATATTCTCATTTCATCGAAAAATACATTGAGTGCATTCTTATTCTTTCAAATGAAAAAGGAAATTGTGCATAGATTACAATTGCATAGTTTTCAAAAAATAGGATTTTGCATAGATTACGTTGCATTGTTCACATCATTGAATGTTTTAGATTATTTTTATATAGTGAAAGTCATCTAGTTTGGAAAATTTTTGTTTTTAGTGTTGTTGTTTGTCGCATAATTGTTTGAAGCTCTTCCCTTAACTATATAGCATTCAGCGAATTGAAAGATTTCTTTTCTCATATAGTTTGCATTTAGAGGTTTTATGAGATCCAACATTCGATAGGGCCTTGAAATTGAAATTTAAATTGAAGATCAACTTTAAAATTTATTGAATTAACCTAAGGCAACATTGAAACATTAACGGAACATCTAGTAGTCTAAGGTAGAGACGTGTTCCGACATCTTTGAGCCTAGCAGTTGTCGCTCGCCATCTGGCTACAGACAGCACTAGTATGGACTTGTGCTCCCCATACCGTCGTGTATATAAAGGGAGACCCCATTAAGTAGCAATCCTTTATCTGTAGGAAGCTGATTTTGCCGCCTTTTACCCATGATACACCAGACACAGCATTCGGGGAGATTACCTACACGTACATTAAGTCCTTGGTTGATTTCTTTTTCATTTTCACCAAAGTGTATATGGCAGTTCATGGATATCTAGTACACCCATTTACCTAGATTACTAGAGTAATCACTTTGATCTTTACTGAATCTTTTAACTGAAAGGTCATCGAGCTCTTGTCCTTTTGAGCTCGTGTCCAACCTGAAAGCGAAGGAGTCACCTTTTGCTGGTTTCTTGACTCTTAAAATTTGAAACAACAGATTTTGGTTTCTGTGTCTTAAAAATTAATTGCCCACGAAATATTCTCGGTTAGAATTTTTGTCCTTAGTGTTTTATTTCAAGGTTGTTTCTGATGGAAAATTTTCTGGATATTTCCAATCAAGGAATCCCCTCTGAAGGGAGTCCTAGTCCTTTTCCTACTTTAAGAAATATTGGTGCTCCTTATATGGCCACATTTTCCCTCCCTGGGTTAACTACTAGTTTTCCTATTTGGTTGTTTTCAACCTCCCCAGTCTCAAGTGTTCCAGCTACCATACCATCCACTCCTCCGCCTGATAAATTTCATGTTGATTCGAAGGTGGACCTATCCCCTTCTTCGCTTGTTTATTTTTCCTCATCTTCTACTTCACCTGGTGAAAGTTTGGATTCTAGTACCTAGGTGGCTAAGAAGAAGAAGAAGAAGAAGACTAAGAAGAAGAATTCAGATAAGTGAGAAGCTAAGTCTACAGTTGTTGCTTCTAAAACACCTGCTCTCAATGAACCTTCCAACCCTCCGTGGAAGGTTAAGTTCCCTTGCATGTTGTGCCAGGGAAATCATTTACTTCGAGATTGCCCTGGCATCCCCAAGGTGCTCAAAGTATGGTCCAACGATTTTCTGTCGTTACCTTTGGCTTCCAAGAGTCAGGTTGCGGGCACATCTTCAGCTAGTGCTGGTAAAGCTCCTAAGAATCAAGGTAATCTTTCCAATCCTTGTAAGTTGTGTGACAGGCACCATGTCATTCACCTTTGTCCATATATGGATGAAGCCAAGAGAGTTTCGGACAACTTGACTATTTCTGCACCTTGCCTTCCGGCTGGTTACATACAACTTTCTTTGAGTCCTTCACCAGTTGATTTAATGATCAGCCAAGAGTCATCCTTGCTTGATCCCGCTCCCCCAGAAATTAACCATCATGAATCCATCCCTGACCAACCATTGGTCATGGGATTGGTTGAGATGGCCCCGTCTGCGGTGCACTAGGTCTTTTCCGTTGAGAGTGGATCTCACACCCCTCATGTTCTTCTTTTTCTTTAGATTCCTCGGACTTGGAGAAATATTCTCCTGTCCCTATACCTCAAGAATATTCTCCTCTGCCTCCCGTGATGGAGGTCCCAGAGGATACCCCTCCCGCCTCCATGATGGAGGTCGTGGAGGATGCTCCTTATTCTCCCATAACACCAGGGGAAGACCATATCGGTTTGATGGTAGCCCCTCCAAGTAGTTTGGTCACTTCCTTCGATTGGGGTCGATTCGCAGGATACCGCTTTTTGTCTTATGTGCCTTTTGAGATAACGGTACAGACCTTTGATCTGGTCGTACCTAGCACCATTATAGATGAAGGCCTGTCTTTTAGTATTTTATCCTCAACTACTTGGCAAGATTTTGGTTCGCTGCCGCTTGTGCCTGTTACGAAGAATCTGTTGGCGTTTAACAGAGGAACTAGTCAACCATTAGGGATCCTTACGAAGTTTCCTGTTACTTTGGGAGGTAAAACTGTCCATATGGACATGATGGTTGTTCCTGGCCCCCTTGGAATTTAATTTACTCTTGGGCTGCGATTATACTTATGCCATGGGAGCACTTTTTTCCTCCCTCTTTCATGTGATGTGTTTTCCGCACCAAGGTCGGATCGTGACCATCGATCAGCTTGTGTTCTTTGGTCCTAATATGGCAGCTAGCCCACCATCATCCCTGTCAGATTTTTATCCGATGGTTGTGTCATCCCCACCACATGTAAATTATGTGGCTACCTGTTCTGTGCACATATTCAGTGATAGTGTCATTGTACATCATGTGCTGGGGGCATTGGGTCCAAACTTCCAAGATGTTTTCCTTCCATTGGACGGGCAACCATTGGAAGTTATGACTTCTTATTCATTATGATGAGGTCTGTCGGAGCAAAGTTTGTTTTCTTGTGTCAAGCTCCTTAAAAAATGAAACAAAATTTTATGAGGATAGTTCTTTTAATGTGTCAACCTCGTTAAAAAAATCAAACACGTTCCTGTTCAATTCGAGTCTATTGGTGTCCCGTGTTTTGATAGTTTGGAAAATCAAAAGACAAGGCAACATCAGAACCAATCTTTAGAGTTACAGGATCTAGTCCTCTTGTTCTTAGAGAGGGATCTCTCAAAATTTTGTTTGCAAAGGTTTATCTTGTGTTCTGAGAGTATTGGTTTTAGACTAGTTATTAAGTGCAGGTGTTTGTTTGTTTGTTTGGTTGAATTGATACAACAGAATATGAAAGATCTAGGAAAGGTAGGTAGAAAGAGGAAGTAGCAGCTTCATTGGGCAATGGAGTCAAAAAGAGGTCATGAAAAACTTATCAATGGATATGGGATATCAAAGGGCAAATCTAACTTGGCCACAGGATCCTTTGGTTTTTGGAATGAGATGGACATCAATGATTTGGAAAGAGAAATTTAATTCTCAACAACGGGAATTTGAAAACACAATTTGAACAATAAAAAGCTATTTGATAGACAGGGCTAACCATGAATTCTACAAATCACACCTTTAAGCAAATAATAATTTCAAAAAAAAATTTAAAATGAAATCTAAGATTCGAGGAACACCCTATTTCCTCAAAGATTTTATTTCAAATGACTTAGAAAAGATAAAATATTCACTGATAATTGCAGTCATAGAAGAGGGAACACCTAACACATCTATGATTACAACTATAAATACCTTTAAGAAAACTGTTTAAGCGAGGAAAAAGGGAAAGATCAGAACAGACCTCCTTGGCTCACTATAAACATAAATACTTCAAAGGGAGACTTCAATAACAGCCTTTAAGTGGCAGCAGACAAGCAGGGAGAACCATAAATCATGCTGAAACCAACTTATTTGAACTATCATAGAAATAAACAAGCATGAGGACTAAAGAGAGATATTAAAGACTCTGAAATACCTCAGCAGAAGAAAACATGAAACAATGAAGGATGAACAGGTCTAAGGTGCTTCCAGGAGTCATTTCTTAGCCTAAAACTTTCAACCTACTGTAGTAAGAAATTATGGAACAGAATGAAAAAAGGAGAAAACATTAAACAGTTCAGAATACTTCACCAATAGCCAAGCTCATGGATCCAATGATAGAGCCTTCTTAGTAACAAGCATGCAACAACATCATTAGGGCTTCCAAGACTTCAATTTCTTCTTCAACTTCAACAAACTAAGTATTATTTCAGAGAGTTTCAGTATTATAACTAGTGATCAACCAACCAACATTTTCTCATCTTCTCCAATAGTATTTATAGGAGAATGAGGAAGTGGGATTTAATAAAAGATATCCAAAGATCATTTATACAGACTTAAAGGCTTCTCGGCCTTTGGGGGCTCGATGAAGAAACTTACATAGGTGTCCTCTGCATTAAATAATTTACATTAAGATTTAAGCTTGATGGGAGCTCTTATTGACTTTTGAGGCTCAGTGTGGTGTCAAAGTAACTCTGCTGATATTTTTGTCATTAAGTTTGTTTGCAGAATTTACTCTCTGGCTATGCTGAGACAAATATCTGATCCTGATTAGTAACTTTGGCCTCTGTTTCAATGCTTTGAGGCACAGGTGGCACTATGGTAGCTGGGATGAATCAATTTGCCTCAGATGTGGTGGTGGAGGCTTTCTGTCTGATGAACCTTTATGATTTACCTTTAAACTATGTTTTAGTTGGGAGGATTAGGCTTTTGATAATCATTCTTAGCCATAATCCCCCACAGATCTATCTATGATCTCATGTTCTAGTGTGTTCCTATCTTTGACACTGATACTCTCCAACTGTGCTTGATTTATTGTGTTTTGCTGGTGTGTAGGGCTGCACAGGAGTCATGTGGCATCAATGCTTCATGAATCATTGATGAAACGTGGAGTTGAAACCTGCGAATGATTCCCTTTTAGGGTAAAGTCAAGGTTAAGGTTAAGGTTAAGGTCAAGGGGAAGATTAAGGTTAATGTTAGGTTAAGTTAAGGTTAAGGCTAAGGCTATAGTTAACATTAAGGTTAAGGGAAAAGTTAAGGTTAAGGGTAAAGTTAAAGTTAAGGTTAAGGTTAGGGTTAGGTTATAGTTAAGGTCAAGGTTAAGTTTAAGGTTAAGGTTAAGGGTAAGGGTAAATTTAAGGTCAAGGTTATGGTTAGGTTATAGTTAAGCTTAAGGTAAGGTTAAGGGTAAAGTAAAGGTTAAGGTTAAGTTTAAGGTTACAGGTTTAGTAAGGTTAAGGTTAGCTTAAGGTTAAGGGTGAAGGTTAAGGATATGGGTCTTAACCTTAACCTTACCCTTAACCTTCACCCTTAACCTTCACCTTAACCTTCACCATAGCCTAACCTTAACCTTGACCTTAACTATAACCTAACCTTAACCTTAACCTTACCCTTAACCTCCACCTTAACCTTGATCTTAACCTTACCCTTAACCTAATCTTAACCTTAACCTTGACCTTAACCTAACATTGACCTTAATCTTAACATTACCCTTAAGTTAATCTAACCTTAACCTAACAGTAAGGACAAGGTAAAGGTTAAGGTTAAGGTTAAGGGTAAGGTTAACCTTAACCTAACCTTAACATTAAACTTGACCTTAACTATAACCTTAACCTTAACCTAACTAAACCCGTAACCTTAACCTTACCCTTACCATAACCTTAACCTTAAGGTAAAGATTAAGCTTATGGTTAAGGTGAAGGGTAAGGGTAAGGTTAAGGTTAAGGTTAACGTTAGGTTAAGGTTAAAGTAAAGGTCAAGGTTAAGGTTACGGTTAGGGGCAGGTTAAGGTTAAATTCAAGGGTAAGGGTAAAACTAAGGTTAAGGTTATGTTAAAGTTAAGGTTAAGGGTTATGTCAATGTTAGGGTTAAGTTAATTTTAAGGTTAAGGTTAGCTTAAGGTTAAGTTTAAGGTTAAGGTTAAGGCAAGGTTAAGTTAAGGGTAAAGTTAAGGTTAAGGTTATGGTTAAGGGTAAGATATGGTTAAGGGTTAAGGTTAACCTTAACCTGACCTTAACCTTAACTTTACCCTTAACCTAACCTTAATATTAAACTAACCTTCTCCTTAACCTTGATTTTAACCTTAACCTTCCCCTAACCTTAACCTTCCCATAACCATAACCTTAACATTGACTTTACCCTTAACCTAACCTTAAGGGTTTGGTCAAGGTTATGGTTAAGGTTAAGGTTACAGGTTTAGTGAGGTTAAGGTTATAGTTAAGGTCAAGGTTAAGGTTAAGGTTAGGTTAAGGTTAACCTTACCCTTACCTTACCCTTACCCTTAATCTTGACCTTGACCTTAACCTTATGCTTAACCTTATCTTAACCTTAATCTAAGCTTAACATTAACTTTACCCTTAACCTTACCTTAACCATAACCTTAACCTAACCTTAACGTTAACCTTACCTTTTACCTTATCTTAACCTTACCTTAACACTAACCTTAACATCGACCTTAACTATAACCTAACCCTAACATTGACCAAACCCTTAACCTTAACATCCACCTTAACTTACCCTTAACCTTAACTTTAACCTTAACTATAACCTAACCCTAACCTTAACACTAACCTTAACCTTAACTTAACCTTAACTTAACCTTAACCTTAACCTTAACCTTTACCTAACCTTAACCTTAACCTGACTAAACATTAAGTTTAACCTTAACCTTCCCCTAACCTTAAACCTATCCTAAACCTTAACCTTAACCTAAACCTAACCTTAACCATAACTTTAACCTTAACTTTACCCTCAACCTAACCTTAACCTTACCCTAACCATACTAAACTCGTAACCTTAACCTTAACCTTAACTTTACCCTTAACCTAACCATACCCTTAACCTTAACCTTAACCTAACTAAACCCTCAATCTTACCCTTAACCTTAACCTTAACGTTTACCCTAACATTAACCTTAACCTAACCTTAACCTTAACTTTACCTTAACCTAACCTTAACCTTAACCTTATCTTAACCTTAACCTTATCCTAACCTTTATTGTTAACCTAACCTTAACCTTATCTTTAACCTTAACCTAACCCTAACCTTGACTAAACCTGTAACCTTAACCTTAACCTTTAACATTACCCTAACCTTAACCATAACCTTAACCTTAACTTTACCCTTAACCTAACCTAAATATAACCTAACCTTAAACTTAATTTTACCCTTAACCTAACCTTAACCTTAACTTTAACCTTAACTTAACCTTAACCTTGACCTCAAGGTTAAGGTTCGGTTACGAGTAAGGTTATGGTTAAGGTTAAAGTTTAGTTAAGTTTAATGTTAAGGGTTTGGTTAAGGTTAAGGTTATAGTTAAGGTCAAGGTTAAGGTTAAGGTTATGGTTAAGGTTAAGGTTAAGTTTAGGTAAAGGTTAATGTTAAGGGTAGGTTATAGTGAAGGTTAAGGTTAAGACCCGTAACCTTAAACCTTAACCTTAACCTTACCTTAAACTTAACCTTATCTTAACCTTAAGATTAAGCTTAACCTAACCTAACCTTAACCTTAACTTTACCCTTAACCTTACCTTAACCATAACCTTAACCTTAACCTTCCCATTAACCTTACATTAACCATAACCTTAACCTTGACCTTAACGATAACCTAACCCTAACCTTGACCAAACCCTTAAAATTAACCTTAACTACCTTAACTAAACCCTTAACCTTAACCTTAATCTTAAAATTAAAATTAACCCTAACCTTACCCTAACCATAACCTTAACCTTACCCTAAAATTACCCTAACCATAACCTTAACTTGAACCCTAACCTAACCTTAACCAAACCCTTAACCTTAACCTTAACCTAATATTAATCTTGACTTTAGCCTTAACCTAACCTTAACCTTAACTATAACCTAACCGTAACCTTGACCTTAACTTTACCCTTAACCTTAACCTTAACCTAACCTTAACCTTGACCTTAACCTAACCCTTAACCTTAACTATAAACTAACCCTAACCTTCACTTTACCTTAACATAACCTTAACCCATTAACCTAACCTTGACCTTGATATAACGTAAGGTTAAAGTTAGGTTAAGGATAAATTCAAGGTTAAGGTAAAGGTTAAGGTTAAGGGTAAGGTTAAGGTTACACTAAGGTAAAGGTTATAGCTAAGGTTAGGGTTAAGGGTAAAGTCAAGGTTAATGTTAGGTTAAGGTTCAAGTTACGGGTTTAGTTATGTTAAGGTTACGTTAAGGTAAAGGTTAATGTTAAGGTTACTTTAAGGTAAAGGTTATGGTTAATGTTAGGGTTAAGGGTAAAGTCAAGGTTAAGGTTAGGTTAAGGTTAAGGTTCAGGGTTTGGTCAAGGTTAGGGTTAGGTTATAGTTAAGGGTAAAGTTAAGGTTAAGGTGAAGGTTAAGGTTAAGGTGAAGGTTAAGGGGTTAAGGTAAAGTCAAGGTCAAGGTTAGGGTTAGGTTAAGGTAAGGTCAAGGTTAAGGTTAGGGTTAGGTTAAGGATAAGATAAGGTTAAGGTTAAGGTTAGGGTTAAAGGCAAGGTTAAGGTTAAGATTAGGGTAAAGTGAAAGTTAAGGTTAAGTCAAGGTTAGGGTAAGGTTAAGGTTAAGGTTAAGGTCAAGGTTAGGGTTAGGTTAAGTTAAGGTTAAGGTTCAGGTTAATGGTAAGGTTATGGTTAGGTTAAGGTTAAGGTTAAGGTTACGATAAGGTTAAGATAAGGTTAAGGTTCGGTTAAGGTTAAGGGTTTGGTCAAGGTTAACCTAACCTCAAGGTTAGGGTTAGGTTATGGATAACGTTAAGGTTAGGTTAGGGTAAATTCAAGGTTAAGGTTAAGGTTAAGGTTAAGGTTAGGTTAAGTTAAGGTTAAGGTTAAGGTTATAGTTAAGGTTAAGGTTAAGGGAAAAGTTAAGGTTAGGGTGAAGGTTAAGGGTAAAGTTAAAGTTAAGGATAAGATTAGGGTTAGGTTATAGTTGAGGTCAAGGTTAAGTTAAGGGTAAGGGTAAAGTTAAGGTCAAGGTTATGGTTAGGTTATAGTTAATTTTAAGGTAACGTTAAGGGTAAAGCAAAGGTTAAGGTTAAGTTTAAGGTTATAGGTTTAGTAAGGTTAAGGTTAAGGTTAGCTTAAGGTTAAGGGTGAAGGTTAAGGATACGGGTCTTAACCTTAACCTTACCCTTAACCTTCACCCTTAACCTTAACCGTAACCTTAAACTTCACCATAGACTAACCTTAACCTTGACCTTAACTATAACCTAACCTTAACCTTAACCTTAACTTTAGTCTTAACCTTACCCTTAACCTTCACCTTAACTTTGACCTTAACCTTACCCTTAACCTAATCTTAACCTTAAACTTGACCTTAACCTAACATTAACCTTAATCTTAACATTACCCTTAGGTTATCCTAACCTTAACCTAAGGGTAAGGTCAAGGTAAAGGTTAAGGCTAAGGTTAAGGGTAAGGTTAAGCTAAGGGTAATGTTAACCTTAACCTAACCTTAACATTAAACTTGACCTTAACTATAACTTTAACCTTAACCTAACTAAACCCGTAACCTTAACCTTACCCTTACCATAACCTTAACCTTAAGGTAAATATTAAGGTTAAGGTTAAGGTGAAGGTTAAAGTTAAAGTTAAGGTTAAGGTTAAGGTTAGGTTAAGGTTAAAGTCAAGGTTAGGGGAAGGTTAAGGTTAAGGTTAAGGTTGGGGAATGTTAAGGTTAAAGTCAAGGGTAAGGGTAAAGCTAAGGTTAAGGTTATGTTAAGGTTAAGGTTAGGTTAAGGTTAAAGTTTAAGGTTAAGTTAAGGGTAAAGTTAAGGTTAAGGTTAAGGTTAAGGGTAAGATACGGTTAAGGGTTAAGGTTAACCTTAACCTGACCTTAACCTTAACTTTACCCTTAACCTAACCTTAACCTTAAACTAACCTTCACCTTAACCTTGACTTTAACCTTAACCTTCCTCCAACCTTAATCCTAACCTTAACCTGAAGCTTAACCTTCCCATAACTATAACCTTAACCTTGACTTTACCCTTAACCTAACCTTAAGGGTTTGGTCAAGGTTATGGTTAAGATTACAGGTTACAGGTTTAGTGAGGTTAAGGTTATAGGTAAGGTCAAGGTTAAGGTTAGGTTAAGGTTAACCTTACCCTTACCTTAACCTTACCTTTAACCTTGACCTAGACCTTAACCTTACCCTTAACCTTATCTTAACCTTAACCTAACCTTAACCTTAACTTTACCCTTAACCTTACCTTAACCATAACCTTAACCTAACCTTAACCTTAACCTTACCCTTTACCTTATCTTAACCTTACCTTAACACTAACCTTAACCTAGACCTTAACTATAACCTAACCCTAACCTTGACCAAACCCTAACCCTTAACCTTAACATCGACCTTAACTTACCATTAACCTTAACTTTAACCTTAACTATAACCTAACCCTAACCCTAATCCTAACCTTAACTTAACCTTAACCTTAACCTTCCCATAACCTTAACTTTTACCTAACCTTAACCTTATCATTAACCTGACTAAACCCTTAACCTTAACCTTAACCTTAACATTAAGTTTAACCTTAACCTTCCCCTAACCTTAACCCTAACCTAAACATTAACCTGAACCTGAACCTAACCTTAACCATAACCTTAACCTTAACTTTACCCTTAACCTAACTTTAACTTACCCTAACCATACTAAACCTGTAACCTTAACCTTAACCTTAACTTTACCCTTAACCTAACCTTACCATTAACCTTAACCTTAACCTAACTAAACCCACAACCTTAACCTTAACCTTAACCTTACCTTGACCTTAACTATAACCTAACCCTAACCTTTACCAAACCCTTAACCTTAACCTTAACCTAAACTTTTACCCTAACCTTAACCTTAACCTTAACTTTACCTTAACCTTACCTTTACCCTTAACCTAACCTTAACCTTAACCTTATCTTAACCTTAACCTTATCTTAACCTTTACCGTTAACCTAACCTTAACCTTATCTTTAACCTTAACCTAACCCTAACCTTGACTAAACCTGTAACCTTAACCTTTAACATTACCCTAACCTTAACCATAACTTAACCTTAACCTTAACTTTACCCTTAACCTAACCTAACTATAAACTAACCTTAAACTTAACTTTAGCCTTAACATAACCTTAACCTTAACTTTAACCTTAAATTAACATTAACCTTGAACAAACCCTTAGCATTAACCTTAACCTTCACCTTAAACTTATCCTTAATCTTAACCTTACCCTTTATAGTTAAGGTCAAGGTTAGGTTAACGGTAAACTTAAGTTTAAGGTTAAGGTTAAAGTTAAAGTTAAGGTTAAGGTTAATTTTAAGGTTAAGGTTAACGTTAGATTATAGTGAAGGTTAAGTGAATGTTAAGGTTAAGGTTAAGGTTTGGTCAATATTAGGGTTAGGTTATAGTTAAAGTCAAGGTTAAGGTTAGGTTTAGGTTAAGGTTACGGGTTTAGTTAGGTTAAGGTTAAGGTTAAGGTTAAGGTTAGGTTAAGGGTAAAGTCAAGGTTAATGTTATAGTTATGGGAAGGTTAAGGTTAAGGTTAAGGGGTTAAGGTTAGGTTAAGGTAAAGTCAAGGTTAAGGTTAGGTTAAGGTTATCGTTATGGGAATTTTAAGGTTAAGGTTTAGGTTATAGTTAAGTTCATGGTTAAGGTTAAGGTTATGGTTAAGGTTAAGGTTAAGGTTACGTAAAAGTTAATTTTAAGGGTAGGTTATAGTGAAGGTTAAGGTTAAGACCCGTAACCTTAAACCTTAACCTAACATTAAAATTAACCTTATCTTAACCTTAACCTTAACCTTAACCTAGCTATAACCTTTCCTTAATCTAACTTAACCTTAACCTTAACCTTAGGTTAAGGTTAGGGTAGGGTTAGGGTAAATGTTAAGGTTAAGGTTAAGGTTAAGGGTTTGGTCAAGGTTAGAGTTACGTTATATATAATTAAGGTCAAGTTAACGTTAAGGTTAAGGTTATGGTTAAGGTAAAGGTTAGGTAAAAGTTAATTTTAAGGGTAGGTTATAGTGAAGGTTAAGGTTAAGACTCATAACCTTAAACCTTAACCTTAACCTAACATTAAAATTAACCTTATCTTAACCTTAACCTTAACCTTAACCTTAAACTTAACCTTAACCTTAGGTTAAGGTTAAGTTTAAGGTTAGGGTAGGGTTAGGGTAAAGGTTCATGTTAAGGTTAAGGTTAAGGGTTTTGTCAAGGTTAGGGTTACGTTATATATAATTAAGGTCATGTTAAGGTTAAGGTTAAGATTAAGTTATGGTTAAGGTTAGGTTAAGGTTAAGATTAAGGGTAAAGATAAGGTTATGGTTAAGGTTAATGTTAGGGTTAGGTTATAGTTAAGGTTAAGGTTACATTAACGGTGAAGTTAAGGTTAAGGTTACGGTTTGGTGAGGTTAAGGTTAAGGTTAAGGTGAAGGTTAAGGTGAAGTTTATGGGTAAGGTTAAGGTTAAGGTTAAGGTTAGTTTAAGGTTAAAGTTAAGGTTTGTTTAAGGTTAATTTTATTGTTAAGGGTTTGGGAAGGTTAAGGTTATGAGTTAGGTTATAGTTAAGGTTAAGGGTAAGGTTAGGTTTAAGGTTAGGGTAAGGTTAAGATAAGGTTAAGGGTAAGGTTAAGGTTAACCAAACCTTATCTTAACCTTACGCTTAACTAAACCTGTAACTTGAACCTTAACCTAACCTTAACCTTGAATTTACCCTTAACCTAACCTTAACCTAACTAAACCTGTAACTTGAACCTTAACCTAACCTTAACCTTGACTTTACCCTTAGCCTAACCTTAAACTTAACCTTAACATTAACTTTACCCTTAACGTAACCTTAACCTTCACCTTAATCTTACCCTTAACCTTAACCTTAACCTAAACCCTTACCCTAACCTTAACCTTAACCGTAACCTTAACCCAACCTTGACCTTGACCTTAACCTTAACCATAACCTTAACCTTAACCTTAACCGTAAGCTAAAAGATAAGGTTAAGTTTATGGGTTAATGTTAAGGGTTTGGTCAAGGTTAGGGTGTTCCATAACATTTTGTCATCGTCCCTGCAATCCCTCATCCCATACATTGGAGGACTATTCTCGTGACCTGTGAGTGGTAAAATGTCCTGAAAACACATTCATGGCATCCTCTTGCATAAGGATAAACATTTTCTTGAAGAACATTTCCTTTGAAAAACCCTAAAAACAGATGTTTTAGCCTTGGTGTGACTAGCCAGTTCATCCCTCGCGCCAATGGGGAAAATCCACACTAGTGTGCGCGCCAACGGGCGATCTGTCCCTGTGTTTCACTCGCGCCAAGCTTATTCAGGGATGATTTTTAAAAATAAATGGCAAAAGTTTGATTCTAACAAACTCTAGAATGAATCATCAAAATAAGTTGAGTGGTTTGGCTCTGGATCTCCATGTATAGGAAGTGGTTTTCCACCTCTCATGGAACCTTCCTAAGAGATAGGACCTATCCCATGATTATAGGGATCCCAAATTCCCTTCCTCCATTTATAAAAGCTTGCCCTGTCCATTAGCAAGCTATATGAACTTGTAGGAAGGAAACTATAGCTGAGAAACTATTGAGAGCTAAGCTGAAGAGAACCTCGTAAGAGAGAGAACTTCATCCAAATTCCTGATAGGCTTTGTTGAGACAAGCTCTGCTGCAAGCCCCGTCAAAGGAAGATCATAACGTTAGAGAATTTGGTTGTAATATCCTTTTTTTCATTTATAATATAAGTGACTCTGATTTTGGTTCCATTCTTGTGTTTACTCTTTTATGTAATGCAAAGAATTATATCTTTTCTGACTGATATATAGTTACATGCTTTAAGTATTACATTGTATGTCGTCATTTCTTTGCGTGTGTACAGGTGTCCAGATGTGACGAACGGAAGGATTATGATCTATCAGGCTAGGGATGAGGAGCACCGCTTCTTCATCGACAACAGCAGTGTGGGATTTGAGGTAGGCTACTTATCACAGTCTTTGTCTTTCTTGTAACTAGGAACCAACATCATTGTGTGATTTGATTGTTGCTAGACCCAATCTAGGGCTAGTGGGATCGCCTCTATCCGCAGAGGGGATTTACCTCCTCAAAAAATTGGCGACTCCACTGGGGAGTTTCCTTTGAGTTGTCACTCTTTGATTTCTTAGTCATTTGACAGATTTAGTCGAACGACCATTTCCTTGTTTGTTTCTATGTTTTTCATCAATTACAATCTTTTAGTTTTTGCTTGATGTGGTGAGTCTAGTCTTGGTTGGGAGAAATTCTTTATTTTTTCCTATTCAGGAATTGGCACTTTTATTTTTCTGACAGTCACGCCGATTGGCACAAGTTGTCAGTTAGCAACCCGCGCCAGTTGGCCATTGGCGCTAGTTTCACCCACCAAAGTTGTGCCAATTTCAGGGTGTATGAAAAATTGAGGTTTTTTCCCTAAATCCTTCACCAGTGTGTCTTGCCCTTCTGGTCCTTTTATTTGTATGATTTACACATTCTTCCCTCTACTTTTTCACTTGTAAGCATAGATTACATTGCTCATTGTTCAGCTCAAAATTCTTATTTCTATGATTGATTGATGTAAAAGGGAATGAATGCCTTTTTTTGAGCTCATGCTTTGGAAGTCCTTTTTGTGCTTGACCTCATATGTCCTGTAGCCTTTTGAGGAATTTCATTACAAAGTATTTAAAACAACGATTGCATTCCTAGTGTTTGTTTGCATCTTTTTTGCATTCATCTTTCATTAAGAAAATTTGCATTCATTTAGTTTTCGTCTCAATTTTTTCTTTTCAATGCATTAGATCACATTGCATTGAAAAGTATTTTTTGAGATTTATCATTGAACTTAGATCACATTGTTTAATGATTGAAAGCTAAAAATCGCATTGAGTGCATTCTCATTCATTAAAAGCATGCATTAAGTATATTCTCATTTCATCGAAAAATGCATTGAGTGCATTCTTATTCTTTCAAATGAAAAAGGAAATTGTGCATAGATTACAATTGCATAGTTTTCAAAAAATAGGATTTTGCATAGATTACATTGCATTGTTCACATCATTGAATGTTTTAGATTATTTTTAGATAGTGAAAGTCATCTAGTTTGGAAAATTTTTGTTTTTAGTGTTGTTGTTTGTCTCATAATTGTTTGAAGCTCTTCCCTTAACTATATAGCATTCAGCGAATTGAAAGATTTCTTTTCTCATATAGTTTGCATTTAGAGGTTTTATGAGATCCAACATTCGATAGGGCCTTGAAATTGAAATTTAAATTGAAGATGAACTTTAAAATTTATTGAATTAACCTAAGGCAACATTGAAACATTAACGGAACATCTAGTAGTCTAAGGTAGAGACGTGTTCCGACATCTTTGAGCCTAGCAGTTGTCGCTCGCCATCTGGCTACAGACAGCACTAGTATGGACTTGTGCTCCCCATACCGTCGTGTATATAAAGGGAGACCCCATTAAGTAGCAATCCTTTATCTGTAGGAAGCTGATTTTGCCGCCTTTTACCCATGATACACCAGACACAGCATTCAGGGAGATTACCTACACGTACATTAAGTCCTTGGTTGATTTCTTTTTCATTTTTACCAAAGTGTATATGGCAGTTCATGGATATCTAGTACACCCATTTACCTAGATTACTAGAGTAATCACTTTGATCTTTACTGAATCTTTTAACTGAAAAGATCATCTAGCTCTTGTCCTTTCGAGCTCGTGTCCAACCTGAAAGCGAAGGAGTCACCTTTTGCTGGTTTCTTGACTCTTAAAATATGAAACAATAGATTTTGGTTTCTGTGTCTTAAAAATTAATTGCCCACGAAATATTCTCGGTTAGAATTTTTGTCCTTAGTGTTTTATTTCAAGGTTGTTTCTGATGGAAAATTTTCTGGATATTTCCAATCAAGGAATCCCCTCTGAAGGGAGTCCTATTCCTTTTCCTACTTTAGGAAATATTGGTGCTCCTTATATGGCCACGTTTTCCCTCCCTGGGTTAACTACTAGTTTTCCTATTTGGTTGTTTTCAACCTCCCCAGTCTCAAGTGTTCCAGCTACCATACCATCCACTCCTCCGCCTGATACATTTCATGTTGATTCGAAGGTGGACCTATCCCCTTCTTCGCTTGTTTATTTTTCCTCATCTTCAACTTCACCTGGTGAAATTTTGGATTCTAGTACCTAGGTGGCTAAGAAGAAGAAGAAGAAGAAGAAGACTAAGAAGAAGAATTCAGATAAGTGAGAAGCTAAGTCTACAGTTGTTGCTTCTAAAACACCTGCTCTCGATGAACCTTCCAACCCTCCGCGGAAGGTTAAGTTCCCTTGCATGTTGTGCCAGGGAAATCATTTACTTCGAGATTGCCCTGGCATCCCCAAGGTGCTCGAAGTATGGTCCAACGATTTTCTGTCGTTGCCTTTGGCTTCCAAGAGTCAGGTTGCGGGCACGTCTTCAGCTAGTGCTGGTAAAGCTTTTAAAAAGCAAGGTAATCTTTCCAATCCTTGTAAGTTGTGTGACAGGCACCATGCCATTCACCTTTGTCCATATATGGATGAAGCCAAGAGAGTTTCGGACAACTTGACTGTTTCTGCACCTTGCCTTCCGGCTGGTTACATACAACTTTCTTTGAGTCCTTCACCAGTTGATTTAATGATCAGTCAAGAGTCATCCTTGCTTGATCCCGCTCCCCCAGAAATTAACCATCATGAATCCATCCCTGACCAACCATTGGTCATGGGATCGGTTGAGATGGCCCCGTCTGCGGTGCACTAGGTCTTTTCCGTTGAGAGTGGATCTCACACCCCTCATGTTCTTCTTTTTCTTTAGATTCCTCGGACTTGGAGAAATATTCTCCTGTCCCTATACCTCAAGAATATTCTCCTCTGCCTCCCGTGATGGAGGTCCCAGAGGATACCCCTCCCGCCTCCATGATGGAGGTCATGGAGGATGCTCCTTATTCTCCCATAACACCAGGGGACGACCATATCGGTTTGATGGTAGCCCCTCCAAGTAGTTTGGTCACTTCCTTCGATTGGGGTCGATTCGCAAGATACCGCCTTCTGTCTTATGTGCCTTTTGAGATAACGGTACAGACCTTTGATCTGGTCGTACCTAGCACCATTATAGATGAAGGCCTGTCTGTTAGTATTTTATCCTCAACTACTTGGCAAGCTTTTGGTTCGCTGCCGCTTGTGCCTGTTACGAAGAATCTGTTGGCGTTTAACAGAGGAACTAGTCAACCATTAGGGATCCTTACGAAGTTTCCTGTTACTTTGGGAGGTAAAACTGTCCATATGGACATGATGGTTGTTCCTGGCCCCCTTGGAATTTAATTTACTCTTGGGCTGCGATTATACTTATGCCATGGGAGCACTTTTTTCCTCCCTCTTTCATGTGATGTGTTTTCCGCACCAAGGTCGGATCGTGACCATCGATCAGCTTGTGTTCTTTGGTCCTAATATGGCAGCTAGCCCACCATCATCCCTGTCAGATTTTTATCTGATGGTTGTGTCATCCCCACCACATGTAAATTATGTGGCTACCTGTTCTGTGCACATATTCAGTGATAGTGTCATTGTACATCATGTGCTGGGGGCATTGGGTCCAAACTTCCAATATGTTTTCCTTCCATTGGACGGGCAACCATTGGAAGTTATGACTTCTTATTCATTATGATGAGGTCTGTCGGAGCAAATTTTGTTTTCTTGTGTCAAGCTCCTTAAAAAATTAAACAAACTTTTATGAGGATAGTTCTTTTAATGTGTCAACCTCGTTAAAAAAATCAAACACGTTCCTGTTCAATTCGAGTCTATTGGTGTCCCGTGTTTTGATAGTTTGGAAAATCAAAAGACAAGGAAACATCAGAGCCAATCTTTAGAGTTACAGGATCTAGTCCTCTTGTTCTTAGAGAGGGATCTCTCAAAATTTTGTTTGCTAAGGTTTATCTTGTGTTCTGAGAGTATTGGTTTTAGACTAGTTATTAAGTGCAGGTGTTTGTTTGTTTGTTTGGTTGAATTGATACAACAGAATATGAAAGATCTAGGAAAGGTAGGTAGAAAGAGGAAGTAGCAGCTTCATTGGGCAATGGAGTCAAAAAGAGGTCATGAAAAACTTATCAATGGATATGGGATATCAAAGGGCAAATCTAACTTGGCCACAGGATCCTTTGGTTTTTGGAATGAGATGGACATCAATGATTTGGAAAGAGAAATTTAATTCTCAACAACGGGAATTTGAAAACACAATTTGAACAATAAAAAGCTATTTGATAGACAGGGCTAACCATGAATTCTACAAATCACACCTTTAAGCAAATAATAATTTCAAAAAAAAATTTAAAATGAAATCTAAGATTCGAGGAACACCCTATTTCCTCAAATATTTTATTTCAAATGACTTAGAAAACATAAAATATTCACTGATAATTGCAGTCATAGAAGAGGGAACACCTAACACATCTATGATTACAACTATAAAGACCTTTAAGAAAACTGTTTAAGCGAGGAAAAAGGGAAAGATCAGAATAGACCTCCTTGGCTCACTATAAACATAAATACTTCAAAGGGAGACTTCAATAACAGCCTTTAAGTGGCAGCAGACAAGCAGGGAGAACCATAAATCATGCTGAAACCAACTTATTTGAACTATCATAGAAATAAACAAGCATGAGGACTAAAGAGAGAGATTAAAGACTCTGAAATACCTCAGCAGAAGAAAACATGAAACAATGAAGGATGAACAGGTCTAAGGTGCTTCCAGGAGTCATTTCTTAGCCTAAAACTTTCAACCTACTGTAGTAAGAAATTATGGAACAGAATGAAAAAAAGAGAAAACATTAAACAGTTCAGAATACTTCACTAATAGCCAAGCTCATGGATCCAATGATAGAGCCTTCTTAGTAACAAGCATGCAACAACATCATTAGGGCTTCCAAGACTTCAATTTCTTCTTCAACTTCAACAGACTAAGTATTATTTCAGAGAGTTTCAGTATTATAACTAGTGATCAACCAACCAACATTTTCTCATCTTCTCCAATAGTATTTATAGGAGAATGAGGAAGTGGGATTTAATAAAAGATATCCAAAGATCATTTATACAGACTTAAAGGCTTCTCGGCCTTTGGGGGCTCGATGAAGAAACTTACATAGGTGTCCTCTGCATTAAATAATTTACATTAAGCTTTAAGCTTGATGGGAGCTCTTATTGACTTTTGAGGCTCAGTGTGGTGTCAAAGTAACTCTGCTGATATTTTTGTCATTAAGTTTGTTTGCAGAATTTACTCTCTGGCTATGCTGAGACAAATATCTGATCCTGATTAGTAACTTTGGCCTCTGTTTCAATGCTTTGAGGCACAGGTGGCACTATGGTAGCTGGGATGAATCAATTTGCCTCAGATTTGGTGGTGGAGGCTTTCTGTCTGATGAACCTTTATGATTTACCTTTAAACTATGTTTTAGTTGGGAGGATTAGGCTTTTGATAATCATTCTTAGCCATAATCCCCCACAGATCTATCTATGATCTCATGTTCTAGTGTGTTCCTGTCTTCGACACTGATACTCTCCAACTGTGCTTGATTTATTGTGTTTTGCTGGTGTGTAGGGCTGCACAGGAGTCATGTGGCATCAATGCTTCATGAATCATTGATGAAACGTGGAGTTGAAACCTGCGAATGATTCCCTTTGATGAAATGAAGGCGGGAGGATCGTCACTCTCTGCCTCTAAATTTTCTTTAGAAATAGTGAAAAAACCATTTAAACCTTGCAAAATACAAAAAACATTATGAAATCCTACATATATAGGTTTACTGCTTAGGAAGGACATGTGGGGAGAGCGTTGTCATTGGATGACATCATCCAACGGTTGAGATTGATCAGAGGGAGTCAAAAGGAAAGGAGGGAGGAATTAAATTGAAGCCATCAATCACGCAGAGATCGACGGTCCAGATCGGAGGCAGAAAGTCAAAGCAAACGAGTTATTTTTTGGAAAAATGGAGAAATGGATTAAAACCTTTGTTTCGGCGAAAAATTGTCAAAAATCATGATTGGGAATCAGGACGATCATGGGCCGTCAGATGAGAGCAGCCCAAGAAATCTATGGTGGAGATCAAAAAATAAAAAACCTTATAAAACGAACCCAGACTTCATACTCTTAATAAAATCAGGATGAATAAAAACCCCCGGGTCCAGATTTGTCGACTGTGCGGAGAAACAATGAAGATTTGCCCCAATTAAAATTCGTCGCGTTGATGTTGATGTGGCTCTAGGGGCCATCGGCTCTTGTGGGATCGTTGACTGCTATTGTGGACGAGGGGATAGGGGCGATGGAGTGTGGGCCATCTATCTGCAAATCAATTTTCAGATCAATAGCGGAGATGCTTTTAACACTACGTCGTACCTTTGCCTATCTATTGGGCTTCTTCAGAACGCGATCACTGTCCGATGAGCGGCCTCAGATCGGACGGTGCACATCGATATCACGCTCACTCCACCTCTGACCTTTAATGCGTGATGAGGGTGGTATTCAAAATTTTCTCAAGGCCGCGTGTCATCCAGTGGATGGCATCACTGCCAAACGGGAAAAGCCGCCTCCCTATCAAAAGCGGTGCAATGGATTCCACTCGGTTTTGGAGAGTGAGTGACTAGTGGGGACTACTAGGGTGATAGATTGTGTGTCGTCGATCTGCAGATAAGATCGATGGTGGGGAGCGAATAGAGATTTGCACCAGCAAAAAAATTTAGGACATAATAAAAACCGACAAATTTATATAAACAAAGGTTTATACTTCGAGGGTGAAATATTAATTTTCAATATGGCTTGGTGCTCGTTTGCGGGGTCATGGTCTATATGGAAAGACATATGACCCGGGGGGTCAATGGATGCAGGGCTAATCGGCATCGGACGATTCGATAAGTGCTTGGATGGCCAGCGCTTGGTTCTAGCACCAAGGCGTATGTAGGGGAAGGGTTAAAGACTTAGCCCAAGGGGGCTTAAGTCTATAATATATAAAAAATGTGATTTGTATAGATTTTGAATGATTTTAAAAGGATTTTTAGGGTTTTGATAAGGCAAGAAAGGGTCTTAAACCTTATCAAAGGGATTTTGATGAAAGGAAAGGGGAAAATGAGGTTAGTTTAAAAAAAGGAAAGGAAAGGGAAAAAGGAGTTTGCAGCAGTATTTTGTCTTGTGAATCAGCAGGATTTCTGAGTGTAAAATGGGCGCAGCAGTGAAGATTCAGACAAAGGCATGAGGCCCTCAAGAGTCTTCAAGAGCCAACAATTTTTGCACTAAAATTTGTTCCTTGAAGACTCCAAAAATGATTTAGCCACCTTTTGGTATAACAAATTTTATAGGTGGCTAACAGTGGCTCCACTTGGGGATGGTGCCTTCTTGAAGGCATCAGGAACTTCAGAATTGGATTCCCTGGGAGGCTGGTCATTTGCCTCATCCATTGGGCTACCTTTATTTCTGTGGATGATCTTATTTTTCTCTAAAACATATTAGCAGTCATGGATTAATGATGGAACTTCATCAACAAGCTATCTACTTACCCAATCCTACATATCTAACATTTTTCTTCATTAGAGTGCACTTGGATTGGAAAATTCTTTCACAACATTTTATTCTTTTTGAAAGCAGAAAATATAATCTATTTCTACTTCTTATTTCTCCATGGACTCAGATTGAACAGTTGAGCCCATATGATTCTCTACCTAATCTATTATCTGTTGGGATGAAACTGTCCAACAGACTTTCATTCTCTAAATTCTACAACAGAAATTTAAAAGCATTCAAGTCAGGATTGAACAGTCTAACTTGATGCTGGTCTATGGCATAAAAAAAAGCTACACATATACATTATTTTTCACAAAATTTAAAAAAAATGGAAGGTTTGAGATTCAAAATTTCAAGGCATTTCCTTCCTCTTTTTACAGCTATTTTTTGACATCTTACTTGAGTTGTCTTTCTTTTGCTAACTGGTTCAGATTTTAAGCTATTCAAAACTAGATTTTTACATCTTTTGACTTAGAATTTGAAACAAATTTGAGTCATTTTCTCTTTGAAACTTTAGGTTCAGATTTTGTGCATGTTTGAACCTTTGATTTCTAACCTAATCTACCTACTGATAAGCCAAGATTAAACAGTTTCGCAAATCAAAGTCACTAATCCTATCAACAGTAAATTTAAAACTAATTAGTCAAGATTAGGCAGTATGACTAATTAGGAGCGTGTTTTTCAGGAGTGGCATTTAAGCTTGCACACTTTCATATTTATTTCTCTTTTTGGTATGGGGCTATACCTTTCTTGTTTTCATAGTCTGCCCTCTTTTCTTTATTTTCTTTGTTTTTGTATTTTTTTTTTTATAACTTTGAATGCAATGTTCAAACTATGATATTTACAATGAAAAAATAAAATGCTTTGAAACTCATGATTCCTAGCAGAAGTAATTCTTTAGCATTCTGCCCTTGACAGGACCTCCATAAAAATATTCTCCATTCAATTATTTCAAGAAAAATGCATTGTGACCCCTTTTAGCATGAACAATATAAGGACCTTTCCACAAGTTCTCAAACTTGCCATGTTTTCCCTTCTCTTCTCTCCTTGAATCCCACTTAAGAACAACATTTCCAACTTGGAAATTGTCTACCTTAGTTCTCTTATCAAATAGCTTCTTCATATTTTCTTAGACCAACTGTGTTCTCTCATAAAATTCTTCTCTGGTCTGCTGTAAATGGATGGTTTGATTTATTCTTCTTTGCATTTGATTCTCTTCAACCTGTACTTCTTGAAGGAGCTTCATGACTAGCACTCCTAATGAGGCGGGAAATAATGCATTAATGCCATAAACTAGCTGATAGGGGGACATATTTATTGATTTCTTTGTAGTTAACCTATCAGCCCATAAGGCATGAACCAATTTACTGTGCCATGATTTTTTATTTGGTTCCAATAGTTTTTTAATGATATTGATGAGGCTCTTGTTGGAAGATTCAACTAATCCATTTCCTTGGGGATAGTAAGCAGTGGAATGGCCCAAGGTTATGTGGTATTTGTAACAGAAAGCAACCATATTTTTGGATTTAAAAGCAGTAGCATTGTCCGTTATGATTTTTCTAGGACAACCAAATCTGGATAGGATATTTTCTTCAAGAAACCTGATAATGACAGAGTTATTAGCATTCCTGGAGGGTATAGCTTCTATCCACTTGGTAAAGAAGTCAGTGGCCGTGAGGATCCACTTATGTTGAGCTGAGGAGGATGGGTGGATTTCTCCAATGAAGTCCATACTCCATTGTTGAAAATGTGCCTCAACTCTGATAGGATGTAAGGGTAAGGGAAGAATTTTTCTTTTGCCATCAAAGATTTGACACTTATGGAAAGACATGACCAACTTCTGAGTGTCTGGGAAAAGGGTAGGCCAATAGTAACCAGATCTATGAATTTTTTTCATTGTGGCCTTCCAGTATAGGTGTCCTCCACATTCTCCGTCATGCAACTCATGCACGATTTTTCTTGCATCATATTCAAAAAAACGTTTAAGCAAAATTCCAACAGCATTTTTCCAATATAATACCCCATCTAAGATGCAAAAATTCAAAGCTTTTTGTTTCAAAAATCTAGCTCTAGTTTTAGAAAAATAAGGAGGGGTATTTAAATATAAAAGAACATAAATAATGTCAACATACCAAGAAGAATTCAGAAATGTTTTTTCAATAAAAGGCGTTGTAGATTCTTCTATTTCTTCCAACACATCTACCATATTCATGTCTAGTGCTTGGAAGTTAGACTGAGCCATAAGTTTTGCTAATCCTTGCCCTTTAGCTAGTTTGGTGGGCCTGATTTCTAAGTCATACTCAAGAATAGTTGCAATCCATTTTCCCCTTTTACCATCAGGGTCTTGACTTAGAATGTCCTTGACAACAGTATGTGGAACAAAAGCAATTATGTGAGAGTGTAAAATATAGACCCTAAAGTCTTTTAAAACTTTCACTAATGCTAAGGCTTGCTTCTCCATGATGTTATATTTGAGAGGAGCATCTCTTAAGGCTCTACTAAGGAAATATATTGGTTTTTCTTGCCCCAAGTCATACTTTTGAAGTAAAATTGCGGCTATTGTATGCTCAGATGAAAAAGAAAAGATGTAAAATTCTTTGTTAAAATTTGGACTAATCAGGACTTGTGTTTGAGTAAGAGATTGTTTGATCAGTTCAAATGATTGTTTAGCTGGTAAAGTCCATTTTACACCGACATATTTTTTAAGCATGTTTGTAATGTTTTTTAATAGCTCAGTAAGATTAGGGATAAACCTCCTCAGAAAATTAATCTTTCCAATGAAATATTGCAACTCTTTGAGGCTTCTTGGATCACTGATTTGTAATATGCCATCTATCCTTGTAGGGTCTATTTTGATTCCCTCTTCCGAAAGTATATGGCCAAGAAGTTTACCTTCTTGGAGACCAAAGAGTGTCTTCTTGGGATTCAATGACAAGCCAAATTTCCTACACTTCTCAAAAACGTTGCTCAGGTGAATCAAATGTTCCTCATCAGTTTTTGAGAAAACGGTTATGTCATCAAGGTAAATGATTATGAAATAGCCAATATCTTCAACAAAGGCTATTTCCATGGCCCTTTGGAAGGTGGCCCTTGCATTCATTAATCCAAAAGGAATTTTGACATACATAAAGGTGCCCCAAGGTGTAGTAAAAGCAGTTTTGATTTGATCATTTGGGAGTACTAACACCTGGTTGTAACCCGAGAACCCATCTAAGAGGGATATCCTTTTTGACCCAAATACCCTTTGAAGTATATGGTCCATCTTGGGTAAGGGGTAGTTTTCTTTTAAAGACACTCTGTTTAAATTTATGAAGTCAATACAGAGCCTGATTTCCCCTGTTTTCTTTCTAACAGAAACTAAATTTGATACCCACTCTGAATATCTAATTGGTACAATGATCCCAGCAACATGCATCTTTTCAATCTCCACCTTAAATAAAGGTAATAAAAAAAGATTTATTCTCCTTAGTTTTTGTTTAAAAGGCTTTTGATTTTCCTTCAAAGGGATTTTATGTTGGATGATGCTGGTATCATATAATTTTAGGTCTTTATATCCCGAAGCAAAAACATCTTTAAACTCTTTGAACAACTCTATGTATTGCAATTTTATGTGAGCTAGGAGAGTGTTGGACAGTTTGATCATCTTGGGTTCTAGTAGACTGCCTATGTTATGCTCTTCTACATTCATTTCCACAGGCTCCATTCTCGGTTCCTTGGCTACATCGTTAAAATAAAAAAGGTGTTCTAAAGGTGTGAGACCTCTTGGAATTTTATTATTTTTGCATTGTAAAACTTCCAAGTCTTCTTGGTATGCGTTGTCAAGTGTCTCTGCTTCAAAAGGATTCTCATGATGATTTATATCAACATAATATGTCATTTAAACTTCTGGGATTTGTTCAATATAAAAACAATTTTCTTCATGGCAGGATTTTGATATTGGTATGTCGAAATCATTTTCTGATTTTAAAAAATCATCTATGTGTTTGTCAGAGTCAAACACTTGCCAGTGATCTTTGTTATCAGGAACAGCAGGCCTGTGTTTTACCTTTACGCTGAGCTGTTCATTTATCTTAGGTATTTGGCAGTTGCTGGCATTGAAGGCGAGTTCATTTTCTAGATGATTCAATGCTCTAGGGATGAAAATAAGTTCATATTTTTCAAAGGTTTTCAATAAATCAAGGGCAGCGTTCCGATATTCCCTAAGCCTTGGATTTCTAGCAAATTATTCTCCTTTGATTTGTCTTATGATTAGTTCATAATCTCCTAAGATTTATATCCTCTGGGCTTGTAATTGTTTAAGCAATTGTAAGCCTAGGAGAAGTGCTTCATACTCAACAATATTATTAGTGCATGGGAAATCTAACTTATATGAAAAACTCTGATTCATATTTTGAATCCAAAAACCTACCCCTACACTTGTTTTATTACATGATCCATCAAAGTTTATTTTCCAAAGAATATTTGACTCATTTTCATTTTCTTATTACTGTTGATTGTCAATGTTTTGAATTTGATTCGAGGGAAGATTTGATTGTTCTGGTGAAATGATTTGGTCTATGTTTTCTTTATATTGTTGAGTAATTTCATCTTCGTTACACAAGATAAAGGAATCTAAACTTGATTGAATAGAATAGATTGGAGAGTTGTTTGGTTTGTCTATGTTTCTCACCATGTACTTCAGGTGAAATTCTCTGTATAGTCTTCTATTTTTGTTGAAAATAGGGATGGTGGCATAAGACATGTCCATTTGAAGGCTTCCCTGAAGTTTGGCTCCCCAAGATCTTGATAAGAGCATGCCATACTTAGGGGGAATGTCAGCGACAACTATGTCCATGACTAAACTCTTAGCAGGGGTTTGGGATAAGTTAACACACAAATCTTTGATTAAACCCAAAAATTTGACTCTACTTGAGTCAAAGGAATACAAATATTTGTATGGTTTAGTAATTTCTAAGCCTAAGCTTTCCATCACTACCTTGGGCATTAGATTGTGTGAAGCTCCAGAATCTAACATGGCATTATGTAAGATTTTCTCATGTATGTTCAAACTAACATAGAAGGGAGGGACGACCCCTTCTTGGTATTTTCCTTCAACTTCTGGACCAAACAACAACTTAGGCTTTTCATCTGTCAAGTTTAAGGTGTCATTATCACTTCCTAAGTTTAAAGCTTTCAAAACTTGGTTTTTTCACACTTCTTGGGTTACTAGTTCAGCTAGGGGAATGGTAATTTTTATCTTAGCAATCTCTCCCTCAAGACTAAAAGGAACAATTGACTTTTTTATATTTACATCTATTTTTTCAATTGAATTATTTTCATCAATTTTGATTTGCTGAACCTTGTTTGGACTGGTAATTGGGAAAGTTTTATTAGGACCACTGGCTAAAGTGCTAGGGGTACTCTGTTCAACATTTGGTTGGACACTTTTGTCTTTGTTTATGTCTGGTTTCTTAGTCAAAATGTTGGTTTTTTCTGTTGTCTTTTTGGGCTGAGTTTTTGTGTTTTTCTTGATAGAAGTATTAGTGTTCTTATCCTTTGAATTATCTATGCTCCCCTTGCTCCTAAGATCATATTTTTTATGCACCTCCATGATTGCATTTTCAAAACCAAATCTATAGTCATCAGAATCTTCATAGGTGTTTGTATTTTGATCACAAGAGACAAAACCTTGTTCTTCCTCAGTGAGGAAAACATCATCTCCACTGTCTAATCCAATCAAGTTTACATGAGATTCTCCCAACCTTTCCATCTCCCTATCTTCCTCATATTGATCTACATAGTTCTGTTGGAAGGGAGGTCTAATTTGTTGGTCACTTTCCTTTTGCTTATCTTGATTGTTTTCTCTTTTATAATTTTGATTTCTATTTCTATTTTGGTTATTCTGGGGTTCTCTTGGTGGCACTCTATCACTCAGATTTATCTTTTCAAGCATCCTCTCCATTACCTTCACTAGGTTGTCAATTTTTGCATCAGAAGTTGAGGTTGAGGATATTAGTTCATCTTATAAGTTACCCTCTTCTCTAATCTCAACCTATTTCTTTTCTCAATTATGTTTGCTTCTACGCTCACAGCTCCTTTTTTCATGTCTTCTAAGGTTAAGTAATCTCTCTCCCTTAACTGATAAGTCATTTCAACATCAAGGCCTTCGGGATACCTTACCAAGGCCATGCCTTGAGGAGGTTTCATGTGAGGTGGAAGAGCATTTTAAACGCTATTGAACCTAGTGGAGTAATCATGAACACTCTCCCCTTGATTTCTCTTAAGGCTGCTATACTCTGCTAGTATTTGGAGAGGGTTATTTTTGAGTTCCCATTTGTTGATGAATGTTTGATGCAAGGCAAGGAGATCATTTATACTGTTAGGAGGTAGGTTCTTAAACCATTTCTTTACATCTCCTCCTAAAATTTGGGCAAATATCCTCATCTTCACAGTTTCTTCTTCTATCTTCATGTAATCAAATGCATCTTCCATTTGATCTACATGATGTTGAGTTGTTGTAGACTCTTTTCCAGTCAAATGAGGATTTTTGGATTGGTAATAATTTGGTAAAGGAAGTAGAGGTTGTGGTAACACTAATGGGGCATACCATGTTTCCATGGTTGGAAATAAGGGTGGATTTACAAGAGTGAAAGTGGGCTAAACAGGTGTGTTTTTCACAATGGTAGTATGGATTGGAGTGGAAGAAACACTTGGGCGAGCAAACTAATTTTGCACAGACTTGCTATGGAATAGGCTAAAGTGATGAAGAAGCTGGGAGTCAGGAGGAGTGGAAGATGAGGCTTCCCTATCGAAGCTTTGTTGTAAATCTGCAATGTCAAGATCAGTTTGGTTTAAATCACCTTGAGATCTAGTTCTAAAGATGTTCTTTGTATGATGTAAATCAAAGTGTGAATCCTCTAAGACAACAAGGTTTTCAGGGAAAAAATTTGTTCTTAAGAGGCTCCTATTAGCAGCTGATTTTCCAAAGTTAGAAGTCTGCCACAGAATTCTCTCAAGATTGTCAACAATTAAAGGAGGATTTGGGTCTGGATGGGATCTAGTGTTGATCCTATGTGAAGCCAGACTGTTTTTCAAAAATGAGAGAGGTTGAGGTTTTAGGGACTGTTTTTGGGAATTTTACCTCTCACGATGTCTTATCTAGTATGGGACTAGGCTTCTAAACTTCTTCCAGGCTGGTTAACATAGTCCTAAAGAGATTTGAGAACCTAGATGAGTAATAGGCCTATTGGGGCTAGTGGAGTCGCTAGGTGGAAACTTTTTAGCTTTTATGAAGGTAATATATTGGATGGTTCCACCACCATGTTTATTTGTGAAGCCAAACTAAAATGTTTTTGGGTTTTTCTGAGCTATTTCGGTCTTATAGGTTAAAAGATATGTTCTAAGTCTGATTTTTTATTAGCAAAGGTGTTTAAACAAACAGATTTTACTCTTATGGCTTGGTAACTAGTTCCTTCAAGGTTTGATAAGGGCTTACGAGAATCCTAAGGGTTACTCAGTTTGTCACTGATTCAATTAAGTCCTATCATGATTACCATTTTTTAGGTAGTGCTTGAAGAAGGTTACTTATGTTATACTGGGCCTAAAAAGTTTGAAGAAGGGCTTTCAAACCACTATATTCTCAGTAGGTCCCACCGTGATCACCATTATGTTGGTTTCTCGTGTTTTGATAGTTTGGAAAATCAAAAGACAAGGCAAAATTAGAACCAATATTTAGAGTTACATGATCTAGTCCTTCTGTTCTCAGAGAGGGATCTCTCAAAATTTTGTTTGCAAAGGTTTATCTTGTGTGCTTAGAGTATTGGTTTTAGAATAGTTATTAAGTGCAGGTGTTTGTTTGTTTGTTTGGTTGAATTGATACAACAGAATATGAAAGATCTAGGAAAGGTAGGTAGAAAGAGGAAGTAGCAGCTTCATTTGGAAATGGAGTCAAAAAGAGGTCATGAAAAACTTATCAATGGATATGGGATATCAGAGGGAAAATCTAACTTGGCCACAGGAGCCTTTGGTTTTTGGAATGAGATGAACATCAATGATTTGGAAAGAGAAGTTTAATCCTCAACAACGGGAATTTGAAAACACAATTTGAACAATAAAGAGCTATTTGATAGACAGGGCTAACCATGAATTCTAAAAATCACACCTTTAAGCAAATAATGATTTCAAAACAACTTTTAAAATGAAATCTAAGATTCGAGGAACACACTATTTCCTCAAAGATTTTATTTCAAATGACTTAGAAAACATAAAAGATTCATTGATAATTGCAGCCATAGAAGAGGGAACACCTAACACATCTATGATTACAACTATAAAGACCTTTAAGACAATTTTTTAAGCAAGGACAAAGGGCAAGAACAGAACAGACCTCCTTGGCTCACTATAAATAGAAATACTTCAAAGGGAGACTTCAATAACAACCTTTAAGTGGTAGCAAACAAGCAGGGAGAACCATAAATCATGCTAAAACCAACTTATTTGAACTATCATAGAAATAAACAAGCATGAGGACTAAAGAGAGAGATTAAGGACTCTGAAATACCTCAGCAGAAGAAAACATGAAACAGTGAAGGATGAACAGGTCTGAGGTGCTTCCATGAGTCATTTCTTAGCCTAAAAATTTCAACCTACTGTAGTAAGAAATTATGGAATAGAATGAAAATAGGAGGAAACATTAAACAGTTCAGAATACTTCACCAATAGCCAAGCTCATGGATCCAATGATAGAGCCTTCTTAGTAACAAGCATGCAACAACATCATTAGGGCTTCCAAGACTTCAATTTCTTCTTCAACTTCAACAGACTAAGTATTATTTCAGAGAGTTTCGGTATTACAACTAGTGATCAACAAACCAACATTTTCTCATCTTCTCCAGTAGTATTTATAGGAGAATGAGGAAGTGGGATTTAATAAAAGATCTCCAAATATCATTAATACAGACTTAATGGCTTCTCGGCCTTTAGGGGCTGGATGAAGAAACTTACATAGGTGTCCTCTGCATTAAATGATTTACATTAATATTTAAGCTCGGTGGGAGCTCTTATTGACTTTTGAGGCTTTGTGTGGTGTCAAAGTAACTCTGCTGATATTGTTTTCATTAATTTTGTTTGTAGAATTTACTCTCTGGCTACGCTGAGACAAATATCTGATCCTGATTAGTAACTTCGGCCTCTTTTTGAATGCTTTGAGGCACAGGTGGCACTATGGTAGCTGGGAGGAATCAATTTGCCTCAGATGTGGTGGTGGAGGCTTTTTGTCTAATGAACCTTTATGATTTACCTTTAAACTGTGTTTTAGATGGGAGGATTAGGCTTTTTATAATCATTCTTAGCCGTAATCCCCCATATATCTGTCTATGATCTCGTGTTCTGGTGTGTTCCTATCTTCGACACTGATACTCTCTGACTGTGCTTGATTTACTGTTTTTTGCTGGTGTGCAGGGCTGCACAGGGGTCGTGTGGCATCAATGCTTCACGAATCATTGATGAAATGTGGAGTTGAAACCTGTGACTGATTCCCTTTGATGAAACAAAGGTGGGAGGATCACCACCCTCTGCCTCTGAATTTTCTTCAGACATAGTGGAAAAACCATTTAAACCCTGCAAAATACAAAAAAAATTATAAAATCCTACATATATAAGTTTAATGCTTAGGAAGTACATGTTGAGATTGATCAGAGGGAGTCAAAAGGAAATGGGGGAGGAATTAAATTGGAGCCGTAGATCGCGCAGGCATCGATGGTCAGGATCGGAGGTGGAAATTCAAAGCAAATGAGTTATTTTTTGGCAAAATGGATAAATGGGTTAAAACCTTTGTTTCGGTGAAAAATGGTCAAAAATCAAGATTGGGAATCGGGACAATCATGGGCCATCGGATGAGAGTGGCCAAAGCGATCAACGGCGGAGATCAAAAAATAAAGAACCTTATAAAATGAACCCGGACTTCAGACTCTTAATAAAATCAGGATGAATAAAAACCCCCGAGTCCAGATTTTCCGACTGTGCGGGGAAACAATGAAGATCTGCCCCAATTAAAATTCGCTGCGTGGATGCTGATGTGGCACTGGGGGCCACTGGCTCTTGTGGGACAGTTGACTGCCGCTGCGGACGAGGGGACCGGGGTGATGGAGTGTGGGTCGTTGATCTGCAAATCAGATCGATGGCGGAGATGCTTTTAACACTGCGTCGTACCTTTGCCTATATTTCGAGCTTCTTCAGAACGTGATCACCGTCCGATGAGCGGCCTTAGATCGGACGGCGTGCATCGATATCAAAATCACTCTACCTCTGACCTTTAACGTGTGATGAGGGCAGTATTCAAAATTTTCTCAAGGCCACGTGTCAGCCGGTGGATGGCATCGCTGCCGAACGGAAAAAACCACCTCCCTCTCAAAAGCAGTGCGATGGATTCCGCCCAGTTTTGGACAGTGAGTGACTGGTGGGGACCACCGGGGCGATAGATTGTGTGCCATCGATCTGCAAATCAGATTGACGGTGGGGAGTGAATATAACTTTTCACCGGTGGAAAAATTTAGGACATAATAAAAACCTACAAATTTATATAAACAAAGGTTTATACTTCGGGGGCGAAATATTAATTTTCAATATGACTTGGCACCCGTTTGCAGGGTCATGGTCTGTATGGAAAGCCATATGACCTAGGGGGTCAATGGATGTAGGGCTAATCGGCATCAGATGATGCGATAAGTGCTTGGATAGCCAGCGCTTAGTTCTAGCACCAAGGCGTATGGAGGGGAAGGGTTAAAGACTTAGCCCAAGGGGGCTTAAGTCTATAATATATAAAAATTGTGATTTTTATAGATTTTGAATGATTTTCAAAGGAGTTTTATGGTTTCGATACAGCAAGAAAGGGTCCTAAACCTTATCAAAGGGATTTTGATGAAAGGAAAGGGGAAAATTAGGTTAGTTTAAAAATAGGAAAGGAAAGGGAAAAAGGAGTTTGCAATAGTATTTTGTCTTGAGAATCAGCAGGATTTCTGAGTGTAAAATGGGCACAGCAGTTAAGATTCGGATAGAGGCATGAGGCCCTCAAAAGTCTTCAAGAGCCAACACTTTTTTCACTAAAGTTTGTTCCTTGAAGACTCCAAAAATTATTTAGCCACCTTTTGGTATAAAAATATTTATAGGTGGCTAACAGAGTCTTTGATACGATCTTAGAAAATTCCAGTCGAGTCTTTCACTTGATCTCGTAATTTGAACCTTCACTCCATCTGCCTTTTGTTAGCCACCTGTTAGGGTCCCGTGATTTGGCCGATTGGTAAGCCAAATGACGATGTAACATCAAACCAAGCTTTGGAGCCCAAGGACCTAGCCTTCCTAGACTCAGAGAGGGCTCTCTCTAATTGTGTAAAGGATATCGGTGTGTTTGCTTATGTTGTTCTGATATTAGGCTAGTTATGAAGTGAGTTTTTTGATTTTTGGTTTTTAGTTTGTGAGGGATAAAACTAATCAAAGATATAAAAATGGATAAGAATAAGTCAGATCAATTGGGCTATGGGGTCAAACAGGTCAAGGAAGCTATGAGATGATGATGTAAGGCTGCTGTAGGGCCGATTTGATTCAAGGTAGAAAGGACCTTTGGGAAAAATGGAGTAAATGGACATCAAGTTTGTGAAAGACGAGGGATTTCAAGTGTAACTTAGTTGATAGAAGACATAAACATGTTATAGCAAGCCATTAATCATGCTAAATGTAACTATGAGCTAATTAATACATAGAAATCAAACATTCCAGCCATACATAAAAGTATAAGACCCTCTAACTTTGGGAAATGGCTATCAGACTTTGGGGAAAACACATAAAAAGGACTAACAACTCATAAACTATGACGGAATGCCTAAACACAGTCTTTAAGTTATTGGGCACTTGGACAAACAAGCTTTCATAGTTTTAGGCAAAGGGCTAGATCGGGACTAGGCCTCCTTGGTTCAACAAGATGATAAGCTAATCAGTCAAAGAGATAGTTTTATGGACAAAACTATGGACAATCATAGGTAGGCAGGGCACACCATACATCCTACTCAAGATACATAGAACTTATGAATAAAACTAGCAACAATACCTTAAGTTACTAAAGAGAAGTTAAGAATTCTTTAGTATAACTAAGGAAGAAGAAAACATAAAGCTATGAAGATTCAGGAATTTTGAGGTGCCTCCATGGGCATATCTCAAAATTAATCTCTACTGATCTATAGCAGCAAGAAGCATGTATCATGAATGAAAACTATAAGACAACAACAAAGCAAGAAACATTATACCATTCTACCATGTCATGGAATCCATCACCAATCCTTCATCATTCATCAAAAGCATCCAAGAGGCAGTCCAAAACTCATAACACAAGTATGTTCTTCAAAGCTTATATGACCAATATATTGATTCTTCTCTCAAGTTCAGCCTCTTTTTTACAATGAAACCCATGGAATAAATAGGCTAGAGGAAGGAAAACCTCATGGAGCAACTAGCTATCCCATTAGCCAAGTCAAAATATCTAAACTTGTCCTTGAGGCTTTGCAAAGCCCAAGGCACAAAATATCCCATAAAATATCTAAAAAACAGCTAAAAATGGAAATTATATTGACTTTACATCATTTCCCAAGTGTAAAAATAGCTAAACGCACATTTGGGAAAAGCAGTTTTTTAAGGTTCAAAAATTACAAAAATACTTCAAATTTATATCTGAAAAAGGTCCCCTGACTTGCTGGAGGAAATTGGCAGCCTTCCCGATGTCGAAATGAGGCTCATGATGGCTTGTTGGAAATCTCTCTGTGTCTACTTTCTGGCGCAACTGAAATTATCTCAATATCATGCCTAGAAGTCCTCCAAAACTATACCTGTGTGCAAAAAACTAGGAAATAGCAGACTGCTGATATGGCGGGCATAATGTGCAAAAAGTGGGCATTTTTCGCCAATTTGAGGGGGTGAATGATCTCCAAATGCTCTAAAAATCGTTGGGGACCTGCTCATAGAATTATGGCATCCATTGGTATCATTCTTCTCCTTTGACAAATCCTCAAACTGAAATGGCGAATTTATGAGTTTTCGACCAAAAACCCAAAAAATGCCAAAAAACAAAAAGTTGTCGAAAAGGGCTCAAAATTGGCATGCATGACCCTCAGGGGTCCCTAGCAATATGCTCCAAAGCTGAGCCCAAAATATCAAGGTCTGATATTCTTTTTTCCTCTTTCCGTGCCGGGCGCTTCCCCTTTGCCTTCTTCAATTTCTCTTGGGCTGCCTTTAGTTTGCGCCTGGCAAACTGATTCAACTTTTGAAAGTGATGAGTTCTCCTCCTTTGCAGCTCTAGATCTCTGTTCGCCCTCTCAAGCTTCATTTCCAAGTGCTTGTTAGCTCTTTCAAGCCATGCCTCTTTGTTTTCTTCAATTTCCTGCTCAAGGAGTGCAGTGAAAGGAAAAGCTTGGAGCTGGGCGTGTTCTTCTGCTTTCTGCTTTTCCAAGGCTCTTTTAAGCCCTATGGTCCTAGGCCTCTTCCACCTAGGCTGTTCTTCCTCTTCTTCCTCATCAAACTCACCAATGAGTTCTTCTATCCTCGCTTGTGCCTTGGCTGCCTCATTCTTATATTTGATCGCCCGTGCTTCATGAACAGCTGTGTGAACATTCATCTGTTTGTTTTGAATCTCTAAGAAGTGGTTGAAGTTCCTTGCCCTTTCAAGATCCTCCTCTAGTGCCTCAATTTGTCCCTCTTTATGAATTAGGAGGTTTTCAAGAAGGCGGGCCTCATTATCACTATCATCGCTTTGGATAGGGATGACAGCCAATGCACCTCCATGCTTTGTACTTTCTCCAACTTTGCCTTTCCCTTTGAAGGCCAATCTTGTGCTTTTCCTCCTTGGCATTCTAGTAGGTGTCCTTTTGGGTGATATCCTTTGGCTAGGAACAAACTTTGTCACTGTTAGAGTGGCAGCCTTAGACCCCCTCTTCCTTGCTGTGCTGAGCTTTGTTCTTTTGGGAGGAGGAGACATAACTGATTTACCCTTGACATCTTCCTGAACTTGCTGCTCTCCTTGAGGCTGCTGGATGTCTTCCTCTTGCTGTGTACTTTGCTGCACCTGTTTGCCAACATTAGCTTGTTGTTCTTCATCAATGCCTTGTTTAATTTGTGGCTCAAGATGTGGCTCAATTTCCTGCCCAACTTGCTGTTCTTCTTCTTGTACCTGCTGTTGTCCATCATTTTCTGTTTGCTGCTGTCCTTCATCTTGTATTTGTTGTTGTTCATCCCTTTCCTCTTGCTGTTGTTCACTCCCCTCTCCTCCTTCCTGTTGACTTGGTTGTCCTGTAGTCATTTTGAGCCTTCTAGGGGTAGGCCTAATGGACAAAGGTACCGGGCGATGGACAGGCTGAGTGGGAAACACATGGACAGGAGGAATAGTAGAGAAATCTGGATGGCTGATGAATAAATCCCATGGAACCTCTTTCTTCTCTAGCTGGTGTAGGAAGATAATATTGATCAAAGAATGATGAAAAAGGGAAGGGATTTGCAGAGGTGGGGCCTTCTTCTGAACAGTAGATGCCATTTTCTCTATGCTCTTGAATAAAAAGTAAGGGAGGTTCAGTTTTCTGCTTCTAGTAAAATGCATCAATAATCGAACATGGTAGGCATAAACTCGGTCAAATCTCCCTTCACAAGTGAAATATTTCATTATTACTTTCATAAGAGGAGCATAGCTGTCACGGAGATATGAAAAAGGGAAAATAGCAGTGAAAGCCTCTCTATGCTCAGGCTTGATGAAAGACTTGTAATCTTCTAAGTCAAGATGAGCCTGTTTGAACCATTTTTCGCCATGATACGGAATCTTGGCGGCCTTGGACACATACCTTGGAGAAATCTTGAAACCAAGACCTGCCACTTGGAAATGTTTTTCTTTGAATCTCAGGGCGCACAAGTGTGTTAATGGCGAAAAACATTTGACTTCTTCTATCTTCTAGCAGAAATCTAGGCAGCCTACTTCATGGAAGTTGAAAAGGACAGATGGATGAGCATTAACCTCTTCTGTAGAGATTGGCTCATATCTTTTATGCGGACCGCTCCTGTTGTCTTGCCTTGGAGGCATTTTGACCTGAATATGCTTTGGAAGAAACAAACTGCTTCACTGTGTGTAAACTGCCCTTTTGGAGTCAAACTGTGTCAATGTACTGCTTTGACAGAGAAACAATGTGATTTGGATGGTTGCAACAAGTTTCTTTTAATATACAACCTCTTCTCGCTTAAAAATTAAAAGTAGCCTTCTACCTTGAATGACCCCACAAAGCTGAAGACGGACATGACTTCTCAATAGGGTACCATATAGTAAAAAAGGAGACAGACTGCTGGGTAGATTTCCTGAGTACAGTGTTAAGAAATCACTTTTTCTTGTGTATTTTCAAAAGATCAATCAACACATCTATATCTGTGTCTCCAAGGTAAAATTCAATCATTAAAACCCTGCTCTTCAGAAAGTGGCCTTCCACTTTGAAAATATCTCAGTTAACAACTTCTCAGTAAGAAATAATACAATGGAAAAAAGGGTAGACTGCTTAGGAGGAGTTTGCTGTGAGAAGTGCTAAAATCACGTTGTTCTGTGAAATTTTAGATGTCAATCAATACATATGTATCTCTGCCTCAAGGTAGAATTATCAATCATTAACAACCTGCTCTTCTTGGAGTGTAAATACATCAACAGACTTATGGATATGCAATCAAACTTTAGTGTAGGTATACAGTCACTGTCACAGTCCTGAGCAAAGATGACAGAGTTTGAAAGACTTCAAGAGTTTTTTAGGCAGAAGCTATGTGAGTTTTCTCCTTTCAAAACAATCAATGGCTCTTTATAAATGTAACCCTCTAGCTTTGGCAGAAAAATACTTTTACTCTATAAGCACATCCATTCATCAATACGAGCTGGAAAATCAAAAGGCAAACAAGTGGCAAACATAGTGAATATTGTCCCTTTGTGAGAAGTGTGTGCAACCTCCCCCTGTAGCTTTCAACCTATAAATTTATGTTTGATCAAGAACCCTTTCTCCCACTATACTTCACTGTTCTTTATATATATGTCACTCCACCAAACAGGATCATACACATACAAATTTAACCTTCAGTGTGGGCATACATTCAAACTCACTGTTATGGAACAATGGTGACAGTCATTTGAAACAAGCTCTATAGTTTTAATAAGGGTTGTAGCAGCTTATTTCTTCCCCATAATCCAAACTCCTGTTAAATATGTAAACCCTGTCTCTTTGTAGAAAAAGCCTCTGTCCTATCTGAATATCAACTTGTGTTGAAATAAGCTTGAAGAACAAAAACAGTCAAGTTAAAAAACTCAGGAGTAAACTGCCCTTTCTGTAGTTTATGGATTTAACCTCTGTCCTTTGATGCTGTGAAAGTATAGGATCCCTGGTCCTTTGATTAATTAAAGTGAAATCATACTGCTCTTAGTTTCAAAACCAATTATCTCCTGTAGGTGCTTTTAAATGACACAGCCAGCATTTTATTACAGCTTTACACCTCGAAACCTCACACAGCAAACACTATTTCTTCAGCTATGGTGACAAGGTTTTGAAAATTTTGAATGCAGAGTTGTGAAAATTGTAGCAGTTTTATCAGTGAGTAAGCTCTCCTT
The DNA here is from genome assembly GCA_034641835.2 of Pinus albicaulis. NCBI lineage: Eukaryota > Viridiplantae > Streptophyta > Pinopsida > Pinales > Pinaceae > Pinus > Pinus albicaulis. The sequence goes on along the minus strand of CM076580.1, from coordinate 836,791,579 downwards.
GGATCAAAACATCAACCCTCGTTTGGTTTTGATAAACATAGTGACTCCTCCACCCAACAGATTTTTAAGATGTCAAGGATGTACGTGGAATACCTTGATATTTGAATGTCAATGGTTTGCTGGTCGCTTGAATGGATTTGGAGCACCCTTGGAGGCGTTGGAGATCATCAAAAGACGCGCGGCACTTTGCAGAGAAATAACGGCGTGCAAACAACCGCTCGGGTGGCCTGTCGGGTCGGGGTCGGGCGCCGTGTACAAGCGCGTCGCGCGATTGTACAGGCACGTCGCGCATACACTGACTGCCCGTTCAAATCCTCCGCCAGGCACGTCGCGTAGTGTAAACTGTGCAAACTCCTGGAATATTGACCCAGAACCTCTTCGTTTATGCTGTGAACACCTTGTTTGCCGCTTTGAAAATGAAATTTCCTTCTTAGATTGACTCTTATGTTATTTCAAATGCTTCAATGGTCACTTTCATCATTTACTTGCAATGCAAAAAATAACTTACGGTTTGCCATTTAACGCAGCAAAGTCTCTTTTTCAAACAGTGGCATTTCCTTTCAAGATTTTTTCTTTCTTTATTGAAAATGAAATATCAGGGTGTTTCGAATTTTTTCATGGGGAAACTACCTTCTTTAGTAACATCGAACTATCATTTCAATAACCTTTCGACCATCTTTGCTACTGTGTCAATAATGCTGGTGCTATTCCTTATATAACCCACTTTAACACTGTCAAGAAAAATACCTGCAAACTGCTTTGTTTCAGAAAGGGTAGGTTTTGCATTGTAAACCTGTTTTGACAGCCGCGGTCTTTAACAGCTTCTACAACCTTTTCCTACTGTGGATGCCAAGTTTGCTGCAGTTTTTCATAGCTTGCTATGGTCTTTTAAGAAGGGCACTTTTCACTACATTCCTCTGCTTCACAACACATTATACAACATCTCTGTTTATTGAATAATGGAAACTCGTTTTGTTTCAAACTATCCACAACACTGACAGTCCATAAAAATAACCTCTTTGCCTATTCATAAATTTGTATGTCTTTTGGGAACAAAACCTGAAATGCCTCCCATCATTTGTGATGTGTATTCTGAAAGGGGAACTTTTATGAAGTAGGAAAAACAGGTATCTTGGAAACACAGTTATCAATTCCTTTTAATAGTGCAGTGATCTTTCTTTGTAACAGAATCATCCATAATTTCAAACTTGTCCACTACTTTGATACTTTAGGTGATATTTTTAACAAGGAAAAACCATTCAAAATCTGTCAAAGAGCATTTGAAAGCTGCTTTGTTATTTAACAGGAGGTGGTCTGTCTTCTTCCAACTTGTTTGATAATTCTGCTTCCAGGTGATTTATAAGCTCCTCCTTTGATTGTAAGTGCCATATTTTAGTTGCATCCATTCATACCATATTTCTCTGTTTACTTGAAAGGCGCTCCTTTGGACTTCTTGGCATGTGACAGTTATGTGTTGTTTGACCCTTTCCCTTAGGAAACTGCCCCTTTTTTGTATCAATGGCCTTGCATATTCAAATTGTCTCCTATCCACCATGATGTATAGTTTGAAAGAAATTTCCCTATGAGTAGGAAAACCAATCCATTTTGAAACATAAACACCATCTGTCACTTGTGTAAAGCTTTTTGCTTTCTATCTTTGTCTCTTTCCACTGCATTTTAGATCAATCAGTCTTCAAAAACATCCAATGCCTTGGCCATCTGCTCATGAACGAAGGAGGCCCTTCATTTGGCAAAGTATCTGAAGATTTCTTGATAAACCTTCCTGACAAAGATTTTCCTTGGATGTGATGGTAAGAAAACAACTTGAAAAACATCAATACTGGCACCTCTGCTTGCAATCACTACTGTGCTTCAGAAAAACCCTAGTCAAGGTGTCACTGTCTCACTGTACTGCTCTGAGGGGAACTGAAATGTCATCATTTGCTTTGGTCATCTTATGACAAATTATTTGAAAGATAGTCTCTTTGACTATGGAGGTCAGCACCCTTTAAAAAACAAACACCTTTCCTTCTGCCTGTGTAATGACATGTTTTGTCAGCACCTCTTCAATTTGGTCTTGTGGACAAGCAGGCTGCTTATGATTGGAATTTTTTTTATTAATGACATGCCTCTCTAAAGTTTCATCAATTCACATGATTTGAAAACTTCTCATGACTTCCTTTACAAGGCCAAACTCTGTTTTCCTTTGAACTTGCGTACCTCAGATTCTATCCCTGCTGTGATTATCACTTACACTTAGAAAACCTAGAGTATCTGTTTCACTGTTCAGTAAAAAGAAAACCTGGACCTTTGCAGTTTTAAAGTCAATATTGGCTAGCGCCCTTTGCTTGTAGATGAAGGAGGCGCCCTAACCCTATGCTTGTAAATGAAGGAGGTTCTTGGCCATGACAATTTACCAGTTTGCTGTGACAGTGGTGTCTTTCTCTTACTGTGATTTTCACGCTGGAAGGAAAACTGCAAGGTCTTGATGAGTGACTCTCTATTTTGCAAATATATTTCAGGCTCATGTTACATTTAGAAGCAGCTGTTCTTCTAACCGTAGATTCAAGCATTTACTCCTGAGATGAAGTTATATTTCCTGTCCTTGTAGAATCCATAAAACATTGTAAAACACCTAATAATCAGCTCGAGACTGAGGTCTATGCAGTGCTGAGACCTAGGGGTATAAATGGTGCGACTTAGAGCTGTTATCAACTTGATTTGCAGAGTGGGAGGTCAGTAGCAGATGGAGGCTTTTTGTCTTTTTGATGATTGCCAAGGGAAAAATGCCTTAAAGCGCCACGTCCTAACATAGGGGAGGCTTTTGAAACAGACTTGGATTTGCCTTTTAAAGCTGATGGGCAGACCAATAGGGCTGAAGCTAGATAGGATAGTGATAATGAGTTTTGAATTTGACATGGGCGGACTGAAAAGTAGGAGGGCGAAAAAAAGTTTTATGAGGGTTTTCTAGATGACAGATTGACATATGGAATTCAGCTTCTAGAAAACTCAGCTATGGATATAGTCATCACTAACATGTGAAAAATACTGATGACTAACAGTGGCTCCATTTGGGGAGGGCAGCTCCTCGTCAGGAGGTGTCCAGAATTCAGATCTTTGTCTTAGAAGACTTGTGCCCTATCCATTGGTGCAAAATTTCACCTTCTTTTGATGCTATTTCTGAAAAGTGACAGCATTTTTAACATCAATGATACTTCTACCTACCCCACTATCTTTCCTAACATTTTTTCTTCTCTTAGGCGCATTTGAACTAGCAGCCTTTTGACAATGTATATTTTTCTTTTTGAAAAATGAACCTATCTATTTCTACTCTTATATCTGCCGGGAGTTTAGATTAGACTGATGAACTCCTTCATTACTCTACCTATGCTAGATCAACTGTCAAGATTAAGCAGTTTGACAGGATTTTTTTCTCTAATCTAAAACATGAAATTTAAAATGATCAAATCAGGATTAGGCAGTCTGATTTGTCATGCATTTGCGGCATAAAAGACAAGCTGCACACAAATGTTATTTTGCAACAAAGGGAAACTAGACAAGCGAGGCTAAGATGTACATTGTATTTTTCATCCCTCGCTTCTCTCTTTGGTTCTGTTTTAGGCATGTGGAACCAGAATCTCTCCCTAATCTATACTTTGTGATAAGTCAATCTTTCACAATGTTGACTATCTTTTGCACTCACTAACTTATCAGCAAATAAATTTAAACATGCTCAGCTATGATTAGGCTAGATAGCTGAACAAGACATTGAAGTGCTAGTAGTGGCATTTAGACTTGCGCGCTTTCCGAAGGACTATTTTTTGGAACATGGGGCTTTACCATTGCTTTTTAGAAACTGCCCTCTTTTTCTAATGTTTACTGTTTTGGTATTTTCTGCTTTTTCACTTCTTCTTCAAACAAAATACAAATGAAAAGGTGCTCACAAGGCTGAGCTTATTTTCTACTGCTGTCTTTCTATCCTAATCTAACCTGTACACAACATACACATTTGGTGAACTCTTCTTTCCAATGTAACCAGTCAAGTAGATGATTATATGGGTGACTCTGGTTTAGTTCTTTCATGATGCAGAAATAATGACAATGCCACTCCCATTTGGCAGGTTTTTGGACAGTAGTACTTAAGCTTTTTCTCATTCTTGGTAGCAACTTGTTTATGACAGAAACCACTACTCTTTCAGACTTTTCAAGGAAAAAGGCAACTGGATCTTGGAATAATACCTGATCTAGAGGATTTGAGATATAGGTTTCATTCAGGATTATTCTTTCAGACTTCTCAAGGAAAACAGCAAATGGATCTTGGAATAATACCTGATCTAGGGGTTTTGAGATATGGGCTTCATTCAGGACTACTCTTTCTTCCACTTGACTATATTTGGGATTCTCTCGGTAAAGCAACTCTTCCTTTTTCTCCTGATCACTTGAAATGTCAGACTCATCACATATTGCAGTGTAGTTTTCTTGCCAAGCTGATGTGTTTTGATAGGGCGGGCTAAAAACTGTGTGAAGGTCATCAGGATGATGGGCAAGGATACACTTTGACAGTAAATTATCTTGAAAGGATAGTGTGACAACTCTCATTTGTTTATCAACCTCTATTTCTTCATCTGCAATTTGTAACTCAATGGAACTGGGTAACTGCAAATCTGGAGTTAAGGAAGATTCTATGTCCAAAATGATTTCCTCAACCATTTCAGGAAAAGGCTTCTCATTTACAACATGCTCAAGAATTTCACCATCTTCCTCAACCTCATCATCAAAGCTGAAAAACTGTTGATTTCCAATTATGTGAATGTTATCTCTGATGGACTGAAGTGAAGTAGAGCAAAGAGTGTGAGACTTTTCACTTACTTCTGAACTCTCAAGGCTCTCCTTATCAGTGTTATAGATGACCTGTAATGGCTGCTCACTTTTCTCAAGTTTATGAAACTGAGCTTCCTCCCGAAAATCAAAAACTGAATCTTCTGCAAAGTTAGCTTCTGTTTGGAAATCATATAAGTCAACATATTGATCAAACATTTGAGAATCATTAACACAAGCAATGTCACCAGCCATGTACATTGGACTGCCAGATTTCTTTTCTTCAACTTGATTTACAAATCTATTTTCTGACTTATGATATGCAGGATTAACAGGAGAAAGATCAGAGAAGTTTTGGTTATTAGTTTCTGCATCTAGTAACGGAAAATGCATTTTTGATGGTTTGAGAGCTTCTTCCTTTTCCATTATCTGCTTGTTTATATCACTTTCATTGTATAAGATAAAAGAATCTAAATTAGAATGAGTGGAATAAATGGGAGTATTGTTTTCCATGACTGCTTGAGTTACCAAAGGTTGAGTTACTTCTAGTCCCAGGTTTTCCATGACTGCTTTAGGCATGAGGTTATGGGAGGTACCAGAATCTAACATGGCATTATGTAATATCTTGTCCCGTATGTTCAGGCTCTCATAGGAAGGAGAAACAGATCTTTATCGGTATTGACCTTCTATTTTCGGGTCGAATAAGAGCTCGTGTTTGTTTTCAGTTAGATTTAAAGTATCTGCCTCGCTCCCTATGTCAAAATCTTTGAAAATTTGAGATCTATACCTATCTACACTTATTAACTCGGTAAGGGGTATGGTAATTTTTATTTCGGAAACTTCCCCTTCGAAACTAAAAGGAGTTTGTAGTTTGGGCAGATTTGTTTCAGCTTTTTCGGACATGACCTTTTCTATTCTCTTAATTTGTTGATTCTGGTTTGAGACCTTGTTTGACACAGTCGCCTCGGGAGTCTTTGTGGAGGTACTAGGAGTATCCGAGCTAAGACTTGTTTGAATAGCTTTATCTTTGTTTTGGTCAATTTTCTTGGCCACAATTTTGTTGCTATCCATGGCTTTTTTAAGGATGGTGTCAAAGGTTTTAGCAGTGTCAGGGCTACTCTTCTTGGAGTGGTCTTGGTTTTTTCTGCTTCTAAGGTTATACTGCCTATGAGCTTCTATAATGGCATTCTGAAAATCTATGGCAGGATCTTCGAGATCTTCATAGTCGGTTTCGTCCTGACTTGGGGAGCATAACTCTTGCTCTTCTGCTGTGAGGTAAACCTTACTCTCGTTATTAGAACCTATGAGTTTCCAATGATTTTCATCAATGGGTGCGGTATCCTTATTCTCTTCATCAACATAATTCTCACTGAAGGATGGTCTGATCTGCTGATCATTTCCTCTTGGTTTATTTTGAGACTGATCTTTTCTAAAGCCTTGTTTCTAGTTTTGAGGGTTTGGTTGGTTGTCCCTAGGAGGCACTTTTTCACTCATTTTTTCCCACATCTTTGTCATGGATTTTATCAGGCCATCTATTCTAGGATCTAGGGAAGGAGGTGAAGTGGAGACCTTATCTCTATATGGGACTTTTCCTTCTAATCTAGTCCTGGCTCTTTTTTCTGCTAAGTTGGCTTCTGTTTTTATGGCTATTTGTTGCATTTCCTCTAGGGTAGGGGGATCCTTGTCTCTCAGATGATATGTCATGTCTGGATCAAAACCCTCGGGGAATTTTTCCAAGATTAAACCGAGTGGGGGTTTGAAGTGAGGTGGGAGGGCATTATACACATTGTTGAACCTAGTGCAGTATGCCTGGACACTTTCCCCATTTTCCCGTTTTAGGTTGTTATATTCTGACAGAATTTGAATAGGGTTCCTTCAGACTTCCCACTTGTTCGTGAAGACTTGGCAGAGTTCTAGGATGTTGTGGATGCTGTTTGGAGGCAAGCTTTTAAACCATGTTTTGGGTTCTCCACCCAGGATTTGGGCGAATATTCTCATTCTGACGGTTTCGTCGTGTACTTCCATGTATTCAAAAGCATCGCTAATCCTACTTACATGCTGTTGAGGTGTAGCGGTATCTTCTCCAGTAAAGTGTGGGATTTTGTCTTGATATTTATTTGGGAGAGGAGCCAAGGGTGGTGGCAACACCAAAGGTGCGTACCAGGCTGCCATGACTGGAGCTAATGAATGATGTACAAGATGAAGACTAGTAGGCTGAGATGAAGTGGTTTGAACAGTGGTGGTTTGACCAGGTGTGGTGGATGAACTTGGACTAGTGATCTGGTTTTGAGCAGAACTGGGATGGTAGGAGCCAAACTGATAGAGAAGCTAGAAATCAGGAGGAGTGGTAGGTGAAGCTTCTCTACTAGGACTCTGTGGTGGGTTTAGGGGTTCAAGATCGTCAAAGTTTATCTTACTATATGATTTTCTTCTGGGAAGAGTTTGTGATGACTCTAATTCAAAAGGTGAATCTGTTAGGATAGTGAGATGTTTAGGTACAGATCTTGTTTTTCGAATGGATCTACCAGTAGCTAGATGATCAGTTTCAGAAGCTTGCCACAGAATCTTCTCTGGGTCATCTAATATGATAGGGGGATTTGGGTCTCGATGGGATCTGGTGTTGATTCTTCGTGAAGCCAGATTTTGGATCTAGAGTTTAGAGAGAATGGTATGGGTGAATGTTCTTAATGAGTGGTTTCTCTAAAGTTCTACTAAGGTGAAGGATGGTCAAAATAAAAAGGATGAACTAGTGGAGTCGTCAGGTGGAACTGGGTTTTTTTTGTAAAGATAGCTATGGTCCACCACCAGTAACTAATCTGGAAATGTTTTGGATTTTCTGAGTTTTATGTGCAGCCTATGGTTTGTTAAAGTATCCCAGACTTGTTTCAACACTTCGCTAGGGTGATGAGAACAAAAAGAGTTTACTCTAAATGGGTCTATGGGCTGCTTGCTGGTTTAAGGTATCTAAAGGACCAAAAAGTCTATAAGAGTTTGCTAAACTGTCATGTACTCAGTGTCCCACCATCTCCTGCTATGTTAGTGAGTAATGGGATAGGTCTTATCAGATAGTAGCCTAGAGTTTGGTAAAATAGTAAGGCTTACTAGAGTTTAGTGGAGTCGCCAGGTGGATTATCAGTTTGTTTTGAGGTATACTTGTATGGTCCACCACCAATACTATCAAAAGCCAATCTAAGGGAGTGTTTTGGGGTTTTTTGAGTTTTATGCGCCTACAAGGTTTGGAAGAGTTTTCTATAACTAACTCATCATTTTGCTAAGATGGTGAAAGAGTTATTTTCTACCCTTCAGACAATATCTAAATTTACTAAGCTTGATTGAGACTTCAGGAGTTACTAAGGTGTACTGAGATTGTCACTAACTCCGAAGGTCCTACTGTGAGTGTCACTAAGTTAGTGAGCAGTGGGATAAGTCAATCAGATAGTATTCTTTAAGGTCTCTTAAGGTCTAGGGAATCTAAGTTTGTTTAATACTCAGAGTCCCACCGTGATCGCCATTATGTTAGGGTCCCGTGATTTGGCCGATTGGCGAGCCAAATGACGATGTAACATCAAACCAAGCTTTGGAGCCCAAGGACCTAGCCTTCCTGGACTCAGAGAGGGCTCTCTCTATTATATATAAAAGATATCGGTGTGTTTGCTTACGGTGTTCTGATATTAGGCTAGTTATGAAGTGAGTTTTTGGTTTTTGGTTTTTAGTTTGTGAGGGATAAAACTGATCAAAGATATAAACTATGGATAACAAGAAGTCAGATCAATTGGGCTATGGGGTCAAACAGGTCAAGGAAGCTATGAGATGATGATGTAAGGCTGCTGTAGGGCCGATTTGATTCAAGGTAGAAAGGACCTTTGGGAAAAATGGAGTAAATGGACATCAAGTTTGTGAAAGACAAGGGATTTCAAGTGTAACTAGTTTATAGCAGACATAAACATGTTATAGCAAGCCATTAATCATGCTAAATGTAACTATGAGCTAATTAATACATAGAAATCAAACATTCCAGCCATGCATAGAAGTATAAGACCTTCTAACCTCGGGAAATGGCTATCAAACTTTTGGGAAAACACATAAGAAGGACTAACAACTCATAAAACTATGCCGGAACGCCTAAACACAGTCTTTAAGTTATTGGGCACTTGGACAAACAAGCTTTCATAGTTTTAGGCAAAGGGCTAGATCGGGACTAGGCCTCCTTGGTTCAACAAGATGATAAACTAATCAGTCAAAGAGATAGTTTTATGGACAGAACTATGGAAAATCATAGGTAGGTAGGGCACACCATACATCCTACTCAACATACATAGAACTTATGAATAAAACTAGCAACAATACCTTAAGTTACTAAAGAGCAGTTAAGAATTCTTTAGTATAACTAAGGAAGAAGAAAACATAAAGCTATGAAGATTCAGGAACTTTGAGGTGCCTCCATGGGCATATCTCAAAATTAATCTCTACTGATCTATAGCAGCAAGAAGCATGTATCATGAGTGAAAACTAGAAGACAAAAACAAAGCAAGAAACACTATACCATTCTACCATGTCATGGAATCTATCAACAATCCTTCATCATTCATCAAAAGCATCCAAGAGGCAGTCCAAAAATCATAACACAAGAATGTTCTTCAAAGCTCATATGACCAATATATTGATTCTTCTCTCAAGTTCAGCCTCTTGTTTTACAATGAAACCCATGGAATAAATAGGTTTGAGGAAGGAAAACCTCATGGAGCAACTAGCTATCCCATTGGCCAAGTCAAAATATCTAAACTTGTCCTTGAGGCTTTGCAAAGCCCAAGGCACAAAATATCCCATAAAATATCTAAAAAACTGCTAAAAACGGAAATTATATTGACTTTAAATCATTTCCCAAGTGTAAAAATAGCTAAACGCACATTTGGGAAAAGCAGCTTTTAAGGTTCAAAAATTACAAAAATACTTCAAATTTATATCTGAAAAAGGTCCCCTGACTTACTGGAGGCAATTGGCAGCCTTCCCGATATCGAAATGAGGCTCATGAGGGATCGTTGGAAATCTCTTTGTGTCTACTTTCTGGCGCAACTGAAATCATCTCAATCTAATGCATGGAAGTCCTCCAAAACTGTACCTGTGTGCAAAAAACTAGGAAATAGCAGACTGCTGATATGGCGGGCAGAATGTGCAAAAAATGGGCATTTTTCGCCAATTTGAGGGGGTGAATGATCTCCAAATGCTCTGAAAATCGTTGGGGACCTGCTCATATAATTATGGCATCCATTGGTATCATTCTTCTCCTTTGACAAATCCTCAAACTGAAATGGCGAATTTATGAGTTTTAGACCAAAAACCCAAAAAATGCCAAAAAACAAAAAGTTGTCAAAAAGGGCTCAAAATTGGCATGCATGACCCTCAGGGGTCCCTAGCAATATGATCCGAAGCTGAGGCCAAAATATCAAGGGCTGATATGCTTTTTTCCTCCTTCCGTGCCGGGCGCTTCCCCTTTGCCTTCTTCAATTTCTCTTGGGCTGCCTTTAGTTTGCGCCTGGAAAACTGATTCAACTTTTGAAAGTGATGAGTTCCCCTCCTTTGCAGCTCTAGATCTCTGTTCGCCCTCTCAAGCTTCATTTCCAAGTGCTTGTTAGCTCTTTCAAGCCATGCCTCTTTGTTTTCTTCAATTTCCTGCTCAAGGAGTGCAGTGAGAGGAAAAGCTTGGAGCTGGGCGCGTTCTTCTGCTTTCTGCTTTTCCAAGGCTCTTTTAAGCCCTATGGTCCTAGGCCTCTTCTGCCTAGGCTGTTCTTCCTCTTCTTCCTCATCAAACTCACCAATGAGTTCTTCTATCCTCGCTTGTGCCTTGGCTGCCTCATTCTTATATTTGATCGCCCGTGCTTCATGAACAGTTGTGTGAACATTCATCTGTTTGTTTTGAATCTCTAAGAAGTGGTTGAAGTTCCTTTCCCTTTGAAGATCCTCCTCTAGTGCCTCCATTTGTCCCTCTTTATGAATTAGGGGGTTTTCGAGAAGGCGAGCCTCATTATCGCTATCATCACTTTGGATAGGGATGACATCCAATGCACCTCCATGCTTTATACTTTCTCCAACTTTGCCTTTCCCTTTGAAGGACAATCTTGCGCTTTTCCTCCTTGGAATTCTAGTAGGTGTCCTTTTGGGCAATCTCCTTTGGCTAGGAACAAACTTTGTCACTGTTAGAGTGGCAGCCTTAGACCCCCTCTTCCTTGCTGTGCTGAGCTTTATTCTTTTGGGAGGAGGAGACATAACTGATTTACCCTTGACATCTTCCTGAACTTGCTGCTCTCCTTGAGGCTGCTGGATGTCTTCCTCTTGCTGTGTACTTTGCTGCACCTGTTCGCCAACATTAGCTTGTTTTTCTTCATCAATGCCTTGTTTAATTTGTGGCTCAAGATGTGGCTCAATTTCCTGCCCAACTTGCTGTTCTTCCTCTTGTACCTGCTGCTGTCCATCATTTTCTGTTTGCTGCTGTCCTTCATCTTGTATTTGTTGCTGTTCATCCCTTTCCTCTTGCTGCTGTTCACTCCCCTCTCCTCCTTCCTATTGACTTGGCTGTCCTGTAGTCATTTTGAGCCTTCTAGGGGTAGGCCTAATGGACAAAGGTACCGGGTGATGGACAGGCTGAGTGGGAAACACATGGACAGGAGGAACAATAGAGAAATCTGGATGGCTGATGAATAAATCCCATGGAACCTCTTTCTTCTCTAGCTGGTGTAGGAAGATAATCTTGATCAAAGAATGATGAAAAAGGGAAGGGATTTGCAGAGGTGGGGCCTTCTTCTGAACAGTAGATGCCATTTTCTCTATGCTCTTGAATAAAAAGTAAGGGAGGTTCAGTTGCCTGCTTCTAGTAAAATGCATCAATAATCGAACATGGTAGGTGTTGAGCCTCAAATTTGTGCTTTCCTTCACCTCATTCTACCTCATTTTCCCTTGTCCATTTCTATCTTAGACCCAATTGATCAATAAATATAGTTAAAATTACTTCTAGAATGATTTACATGACTGACTTGTTAAATTTTGTGATTTTTGCCATTGTTAAGCATTTTGACCGGAACTAGCTGCAGAATGTAGACATTCCGTAGCTAACCGGCGATTCTGCAGCTGCCTTCATGTTTGAGTATGTTCCAGGTGGCCTCTTGAGAAAAACCGCATATGGGCATGATCCACGTCATGTCTACATGGTTCGTTGCTCATCATGGAGGAAGAAATGAATTCTGGGTATGGTTTTGAACGTGGGGAACACATTTATGAAGGAAGACTTCTATTGGAACACCACTTGTTTCATCTAGATCCAGAGCTAGTACACCTTCAACTCAAACCCATCTTCCATCCTTTACTGATCCTGGACTTCTAGAAGATCTAAGGTCACCTATTCCATTAGAGAAACCTTCCACTTCATCTACTGAACCTGCTATAGAAGATCTAAAGACTCCTGTTAGGAACACAAACCTTTCTACTTCCACAGGAGAGTCAACCATGGCAGAAGAAGGAGGAGGAGGAGTTGTTAATGGAGAACACACATTATTTGGAGGAGGTAGAGGTAGAGGTAGAGGAGAAGGAGGAAGAGGAGAAGGAGGTAGAGGTGCAGATGGAGGAAGAGGTAGAATAGGAATCTCTTTTGGGTTCCCTATACTTGATGAAGAAACCAATACAACCATGAAAAACATTTCACCCTCTGTCCTTCCAAACTTCTATGGACTTAAAACTGAAGATCCTAAAACTTTCTTATTCGAATTTGAAGTGCTGTGTAGGACTTATGACTACTTACAAGATGCTCAAACTGAAATTATTTCCCTCAACTTTGAAGGGAACAACATTGAAGTGGTTTATGAGTTTAAACAGTAGTTCTATTAGAACATGGGAAGACATGAAACAAGCATTTCTAGAGAGATACTTGGATTATTGTATGCCAGTTAATCATAAGGAAGAAGTGTTCAAGATGTTACAAAAAGAAGATGAAAACTTAGAAGATTTGTTGGAAAGATTTAAATACAACATAAAAGGGCACAAATGGAAAACCTAGATCAAGACACTTTAAAAGCTCTTTTGTTGAAAACAATTAGGGATGAATGGTTGGATATCCTTAACATGATGGGAAAAGGGGATATATCACAACTCACATTACATGAAATATCTGAGTTATGTATCAACCTTTCCAGAGGGAAATCCAAAACTGTCAAAGGTCCAAGAGATCCTGCTCTTGCAAGAGCAAGTAAATCTGCTTCTGGGACAGTAAGTAGATCAGAAATAGGACACATGCTTGATGATTTTAAATCTGACATCTTAGGAAGTCTTAGTGAACAAATAGACACCCTCAAGATACAAAACAAGCAAAAGGCTGAATCTGATGCCTTGGCAATCTTTTGTCCCAAATGTAGGAAGAAACATGCCTTGAGAGAGTGTCCTCTAGATATAAAAGTTGTAGAAACATGTGTTATTTGTTCTGAGAAACATGAGACCAAGAATTGTCCTTATCTTCCTGGTCTCAAGGCTATTTTTCAAGAAGAAGCTCCTACAGACTCCACAGAATCTCTTAACTTTGTATCTAGAAGACCTTGGTAGGGATCTCAGACACAAGGATTCCATGATCAAATGTATAATCAACCTCTACCTTGGAATTCTTGGCAGCAACCCTGGCCCCAATTTCAAAATCAATCTCAAGCTTGGGCACAAGGATCACAAGGTCCCTATGGAAGATACTCTCCATATTATCAGTATCCACCATCCTATCCACCAATTCCACATTTTTATCCTCAAAATTCCCAACAAAATTTTCCTCAAAATTTTCAACAAAATCCTCAACAACATCATCCGAACCAACCTCATCAAAATCAACCACTTCCATTACCATTCCCTCAAAAATCCAATCAATTGCCAGCTCAGCCCATACCAAACCCCAATAATAAGAACCCTCAGAATACATACATGATAGAAGGACAACAATTTCCAACTTATTTAATTACTCCTCTAGACCTTAGTGATGTTCAACTTAGGTCTGGAAGGATACTTGAGAAGAGGAAACCTTCTGTGATTATACAAGAACAAGATAATTCTGAGGAAGACTCCCTACGGGTTAATAAAAGTCTTGAAGAAGATACATCCTTTCAAGACCAAAACATTGAAAAACTGAAACAAAAAGATCCAATAAATCCAACTCCAGTATTAGAGCAACCATCCACATCTACTTCTATACCTCCCTTCCCGGAAATATTACAAATTGATAGAAGTGTAGAAAAACAAATAATGGTGCCTAATTATGATTTCTTAGATGAACTTAGAAATGTTTGCATTAAAATTCCATTATTGCAAGCCATCAAGGAAATCCCAATTTTAGCCAAAACAATAAAGGAGTTGAGTATGAAGACAACAAGAAAAAGAATAAGAGAAACCAAGAAAATTCAACTGGTAGGACAAATAGCAGACATTATGATGGGTAATATTACTATTCCAAAGTACCTTGACCCAGGAAACCCAGTTGTCAAAATTCACATCAATGGAATTGAAATTCAAAACACACTCATTGACTTAGGAGCAGCCATAAATATCATGAGTAGACAAATCATGGACAAACTGAAACTTCCTAATCTTCTCTTTACACCCACACTATTACAATTAGCAGATAGATCTGTGATCAGACCAGATGGGGTAATAGAAGACATTCCAGTGTCCCTAGACTCTTGGGAGTACCCTGTGGATTTCATGATCCTAACACCCAAGAATAATCTAGGAGGCCATCTTGTTATACTAGGAAGACCTTGGTTGGCTACAGCTGATGCCTTTATTAGTTGTAGGTCCGGTGATATGTATATTTCTGATGGTAGTTCAACAAAGAAATTCACTTTATATCCTCTAGCTAGGACAATTACAGAACTAGATGACACTCAATGGATAGAGGATGAGGAATATTTACAACCACTCTTCACAATTTCAGAAATTAGTGAAGATAATCAAATTCTGAATACTCTAGAAAAATTTGAATCCTCTCCAGAACATAAACATGAATCATTTCAAGAGGGATCCAATATTGAGTTCTTGTCATCTAGGCAGATGTCTCTTCATTCTATCGAAAAATTTGGCAGCTCTACAAGTGAAATTTTTCCAGGCAAAACCTTGAACATAAACAAAAACCTAGAAAAATCTCAACAAGAAGAGTTAGTCAAAGTATTACATAGACATTCTTCTGCATATGCATGGGAATACACTGACATGAAAGGGATAAGTCCCAAGACTTGTACTCATCACATCTATATAGAGGCAAATTGCAAACCAATCAGACGGATGAATCCAAATCTTAGGGAAATTGTTAAAGAGGAATTGCAAAAATTGTTAAATGTTAATTTCATCTATCCTATTTCAGATAGTCAGTGGGTTTCTCCTTTGGTGATTGTGCCTAAGAAAAATGGAAAATGGAGGGTGTGTGTTGACTACCGAGAATTGAATAAAGCTACTCTTAAAGACCATTTTCCTTTACCTTTCATAGATCAAGTATTAGATACATTAGCAGGTAAAAAGTACTTTTCATTCCTAGATGGGTTTAGTGGTTACAATCAAATCCAAGTAGCACTTGAAGACCAAGATAAAACCACATTTACTTGTCCTTGGGGTACCTATGCCTACCGAGTATTGCCATTTGGTTTATGCAATGCACCTGCAACATTCCAAAGGGCAGTATTAGGAATTTTTTCTGATCTGATACATGACTGTGTAGAGGTGTACATGGATGATTTTACAGTTTATGGGGATACATTTGAAGAGGCTTTAGAAAACTTGGAAAAAGTCTTAAAAAGATGTCAAGAAGCAAACCCTTCACTTAGTCATGAAAAATGTTTTATGATGTTCACTGAAGGTATTGTTTTAGGGCACCACATTTCAGGGGATGGGATTAGAGTTGATGATGCAAAAGTTGAAGTTATTTCTAACCTATCCATTCCAAGTTGTCAAAGAGATGTTAGAAGTTTTCTAGGATTTACAGGGTATTATCGGAGATTTATAGAAAACTTCACCAAAATAGCATATCCTCTCTTCAAATTACTCACCAAAGATTGTGAATTTAAGTGGACTTCTGATTGCCAGTTAGCTTTTGAAACCCTGAAAACCAAAATTTCTGAAGCACCTATATTAAGGGGACCTAACTGGAAGTTACCTTTTCATATCTCGACAGATGCTTCCGATACAGCTCTAGGAGCAGTATTGGGACAGAAAGATTTGATTCCCTATGCCATTTAATATATCAGTAAAAATTTGACTCCTGCATAGTTAAACTATACTGTAACTGAAAAAGAGTTTTTAGCTGTTGTTCATGCCATAAAAAAATTTAGACACTATATAACAGGCTATGAAACTTTTGTTCACACTGATCATTCTGCAATTAAATATTTAATGAATAAATCAATTACTAATGGCAAAGTTATAAGATGGTGGTTATTATTGCAAAAAATCAACATTACTATTCTAGATAGGCCTGGAAAACAAAATACTGTGGCTGATTTCCTGTCTAGAATTCAAAATATCAAAGATGACACTCCAGTTGAAGATCAATTTCCTGATGAATATTGTTGAGCTAATTTATTGACTAAATTAACACAAGTATTTAATTATCAATCCGGGTTTGTAAAACTTGGAGGCAAATCCACTGTATATGGACATCAGATATAATCAAGGTTAGAAGATAAATTATTTAAAAGTTGAAAGTAATACATTTTACAACTCTAACTCAATTAGTTTAAAAGGAGGAATAATATTGAAATGGTTCTTGACTCAAGAAATTCATTTCAACCTCAATTACCACTTAATGAATCAGAGATTAAAACCAAGAACTTTAAGATGGATAAATTATGAATGAAAGAAGCTCTTAACTTAAGAGACATGTAAAGTGTTCCATTATAATTCATTCATCTTAATATCAAAAATCTCAACAAGAAACTGCTTGCACACAAACAAAAGAAACCTACTTTAATTCATCATTTTCATAGAAGGGATGCTCAACTTGATACATCTGTTTTTCCAACTTGATAAAGTGATGAATAAGTTATAAACTAATGACATCAATCACTATGCATGAACCATGAAACAATCTGAAATAAAGCTTTGAAAAACTAGTTCTACAATCAGAAAATAAAACTAGTTAACAAGAAAGTGTACTTAGCTTGGAATGGGGGCCCTTCCACCCTTGCCTTGCACACTTGATAAATGATCTCAGAAGCTTAACTTCAGTCACACATCCATAAAATTGAACAGCAAATTGATAATAGCACAAGTCTTCAAATTAACTTCTCAATCCAAAATTGTCACAATATAAAAGTATATAAGTCAATAATAATCCTAATACATAAGCCATCAAAGCTTTGGCTTTAAATAAGAAGTCTCATGAAACAAACTAATCTATATTATCTCTAACACTCATATCTACTCATATCCACCTATCTAAGTCGAACTCATCCAATTTATCCCAAGAAATATGGTCAATCCCATAAAATCTCAAAATTGCCCTATTTCCTAGGGATTTTCTGGTGACTAGTCATGTTTGACCAGCCTTGACCGGGCCTAATAAAGCTTGTTCTGGCCGAACCAAGTGGATTTAGCTTAGTCCTAGTTCCCAAGCTGTCCATCCATGCATCAAACTCGAGCCCAAGTGTCCTGCAAACATGTCATCCACACAGCTATTACGGGAATTTCGGATTCAGTCCAAAATTGCACTTGAAACTCAATTTTCATAAAAACTTCTAGAAATTGCAAAATTAAAATTAAACACTTGAATATGCATAAAATACATCAAAATGAGATGGATGTGATGGAAAATGGATGGAAAATATAAGGATTAAATAGGTTTCCCTAAGCAAAAATAGACCAAAACTGAGGCCCAACATCTCCCCCTTGCTGATCTTCAAGCATGTCCTCATGCTTGTCTTTGTCTCATTGATCTTCTGCCTCTGTACTGATGTACTTGTGACTCTGTCCCTTTGAAGATGAAGCTACCTGTAAAAAGGATATCTATGCCTTCAACCTTTAAAAATCAAAACCATACTTGTTTCAAAAAATTGAATTTTAATCCTCTCTGCTTTTGCAAATCAAATCTTATTCTGCCTTCAGAGATTTAACAAACTATTTTGAGAAAAGCATTCTCAAATCGATATTCTTTAATTCTGGATTCTAACCCACTGAAACAAGGACTTTCAAAAATCATTATGATTCATCAAAGAGAGAAGTTGCTGCTTAATGACTAGAGTCCCTCCTTTTCACAGAATGTCACATACTGATCTACATCCAACAATGATTCCATATTTGCAGCATTATTCATTTTTTTTTTTTTTTTTAATCCATCCACCATCATATGGTCTTCCATTAACCAAACCAAGAGAGCCATTAAGCTGAAAGTTGACTTCAGCATTTTTTTCCAAGCAATTTACAAAATAGAGGTTGAAAGAACCATAAAAATATCCCAAACATAAATGAATTTGAGAAAACTGCCCGCAAGGAGCCTAATTAGACTCGTTCTGAAGAAAACCCATGTTTTCGTTTTTCAAATTTCATTCTGGTTTGCTTCAGAAAAACAACGAAAAATAATGGCTTCTTAGCAATTTCGAATTTTTTAGAAGATATGGTCTCTGATTCCTTATCTGTTACCTCCACTGGCAGTTGACTCCTTTCCTTCTATCTTTGACTGCACAGGTGTTTTCTGCTTCTTGAGAAATCAAAATCTTAGAGGAAATTGATTTTTTTTCTTTACTAGCAATCCATCTCTAGCAATGAAATCATTTTTTTTCTTTGCCTTAAATTTATGTATTCTGTCTGTTTATCCATGGATATATCATGGAAAATGGCTTACCTGGTCTTTGAAAAAAAATAAAATTATTCTTCTTTTGAAAAAATCTTCAATCTTCCTCTGTTCTGGTTTTAAAAGGGAGTCCTCTGCGTTTTTTTTTTTTTTTTAAAACTGATCTGGAAGAATTTCACTGTGTGAGAGATCAATCAAAAATATTAGCACCGTTCCATTGCTCACTGTGTATATAACAGAACTCTCATATTGCCCGAGGACCAATATCAAACACTACATCAACATATGACAGTTAATGTAATTTTGGCTCTGTGTATTCAAATCTTCAAACATAAGCGCACACGTTGTTTTTTAAAGGCCCATTTCTTCATTCATCAACACTGAAACTTCACTGTTTGATGCATGTACAGTTATGGTTCTAGGCTCAACGAACTACATGTTTTCAAAACTTCACTCATTCATTATTTCAATCATGCAATTAATCATAATAAACACATCTTTCAGTCATGATTTATTTTGATTTTTTTCTCCTTACAGCGAACAACGCATTCCCCGTGCCTTATTTGTGCAAGAAAACTCACTGGCTGTGATGACTATCATGATTCCTCTGCAACGTGGCTCAACAACCCGATTCCCTTTGGCAACCAACAGTTCACTTGACTATCCGGCATTCGATCCCCTGTTTTGGTTAAAACAAAAACAAAAATGCAGTGGCAGCAAGGGTTCATAACAGAGGCATATGGCGTTTTTAGTTTTCATGTTAACTGTTTATTAGAATGTTAATGCGCACAATTCAATCAACAGAACAAGGTGCAGTGCGCATTCAGTCAACAACTACCGCCATGCCATAACAACTCTGTTCTTGACTTCAACACAGCACTCCGTTAAAACTCCTAACGTGTTATCCATGCAATGAATTTTCATTAAAATGCTGCGCATCAAAATCTATCAACATATCCGTAAGTGCTGTCAACTGGAGATAACACGATTTGTAGCGTTACCTGACTGTCAACGAGCGCGTGGAGTGTAACCGGGCGCTCCAAATCCCTATTACTTCGGTCAATAATACTGACTGGATCCCGAAAATCTGCTATCTCTGAACGTTAAACCTGGAACAATTTCCTTCTTTAAATTCACCTTCTCGCCTCTCCGGAATGATTTTCACTAGTTTGCAGCTTCAAAACGCCTTCTTTCTGAGCTCTTTGGCAATGAGGACTGAGGTCTGAACGGTCATGAATTGACCAAGTTCATGGGTGTACTGTGCGCCTTTGTTCATTGGTGTGTGGTTGGTATGGCCGTCCTCTTTGACCAGTTACCCAACTGTGTCATGAGGATGCCAAATCATTGTTTTATTTTGAATGGTATGCACATATTATTGCCACCGTCGTGTGCTATGTTGAATGATATGCACGTATTATTGCCACCATCGTGTGCTTATACGTGCAATGATATTCCGGAATTGTATATGCAATTATCATTTCACCATACCCTGCCAGATCATAATCATTATGCATAGTCGTGCCATATAATTTTTACTCGGCCGTCCACCATTTCTCATATACGCCCTTTCCTACCATATGCCTTCACTTATCATATATCATATATTTTGCACTATGGCATGCATACCACTTTAATTTCCATATAGCGCATGATTTTTTTATTATATAGCATATCTTTATAATTTTAAAATGACCATTTTAGGTCATATTTAAAATTATCACCATTACTAATGCTTGAGTTGTTTGTGTAGGTTGAAAAGTTGTCCTAGTTTGGTCTTTTAAGCTCTTTAAAGAAAAATACTTAGGGTTAAGGAATATGTATGAAAATGAAATGGAATATGAAGGGAATGTAGAATATAAGGATAATGGCATATTAGGGTTATGGAATGAAAAATATGTACATATGTACATTGGATTAGGTATAGGGTAAATGTAAATGTAGCATATAGGATGATGGGTATAAAATAAGGGATATAGGATGAAGGTAATGTATAAAATATGCATTCAGGTATTAACTCAATTTTAACAAAGTCTAAAAATTTCGACAAAAATTTGAATTTACAAGAGCAAAATTTTGTACTTACTATTCTTGTACTTCCCTGTAGTGTTGGATGAATGTTGTTGTTTTTTAACAATATTGGATGAAGTTGTCTTGATCAAATATCGTAGATAGATAGAGCTTATTTATGCTTCATGTTCTAGCATCCTGCATTGATTCTGGTCCATTGATTGTTGATGTCGTTCAGGTCCCTCTGCAATTGATTCATAATAACTCAGGTCCCTTTTGTCATGTACATTTTTATGCAATATATACATGTTTTTGCTAACATTTCAGGTCCCTCTGCAATTGATTTCAAAAATATTTCAGGTCCCTCTGCCAACAATACAAATTCCGTCGTCAATTCAGTTGCACAACTAAGTATCTTTTTGCGAACCTTCCCCCTTGTTGATGGGAAGACTTGTCCTCAAGTCTTGTTTATTTTGGAGGATGATTCCTGCAAACTCAAACTGAAGAAATGGTAAAACAAAATAGAGAATTCATATCGGCCAAACAAGTTGGTTTTCCGATATGAATTCGAGTTTGTATTGTGCCACTTTCGTGGATTTTCACAACCAAACTCCTTTATTATTTTTGATCTTTTTCTATTTTTTATTTTTTCTTTTTCGAGATTGAGGTAGGGTGTAATGGAGTAGAGAAGTATGAAAGCTTATGAAAATAGGTTATATTGAAGTCATGATGTAGTAGTAAGTCTGGACTTCAACATGCATGGTCGTGGAGCTTAACATACAGTATGGATGATGGATCAAATCATGAACAATATGAATTCAATATGAAAGGATTCTTTGGAGATTGATGTGACTTGACATAGTACTGAACTTGACTACTTCTTCTAATGATTGTCTTCATGTCTTCTTGCCTTGATCTTGATCATGTTGTAGGGTTTGTTGATGTTGGTGGTCAGCATCTAAGAGCAAGCTTCAAGAGTTTGAGTTTCATTAAATGAACTCAACATCAGGTGAATTTTCACTTTTCACTTTGCTTTGTCTTGAACATTTGTATTCATATTCTGGAATATGAATTTGACTTTGAAAATTACTTCATCCATGGAGTTCACTCCTTCATTCTTCCAATGACCTGCAAAAACATAACACTTGCCTGCAATGCAACATTAGATGATGGAGGAAGAGAGGTGTACAATCTCTCTTCTTCCAATAAACATGTAAATCATTACAAGCATTGCTTAGAAAACAAGTCCAAATATGATAGACAAACATAATGCATTTATTTACCCCTTTGAGGAATGGTGGCCAGCCTAGACCTCCTAGCGGTATTTTGTTTACAAAATATTTGTTTTATATCGAATTAGAGTGATTCCAAAGCCAAGTTGAAGTGAATTCATATGGCTACCTCCTGTATAAACAGGTTTTCAAAATGGTTTAAAATGATATGGTAAAAATTATAAGGAGTGTCATTTTTTATAGAGCTGCTTGTTAATTTTTAACTAAACCAACAGTCACTATTTGAAGCATAACTTCTTCGATAAAGATCGGATCAATGTGATTCCACTTGGATATTAAAGTAGATTCATTTTTATCTTTCCAGTAGAAACAGGTTTTAAAAATTCTTAGGCTTGATATCAGAAAATTGGTGATGAACAGACCTAAGAGGCAGAGTTTTACTATGCTGTTTTGAAGACATGCAGTCACTAAATGTGGCATAAATTTTTCCTTTCACCTGCAAATGGGATGATTCAAATTGTTTCTCAAACTAGACTTGAATATATATCTCCCATATAAACAGGTTTTGAAAAGAAGATGATTTGGTATTTCAAATATGCCAATGAACAATCAAGACCTAGAATTGTCACCATGCAGATTTTTCGACAAACAGTTAGTATTTCAAGAATAACTTTTTCATATGATACCTGATTGAAGTGATTCAAATTGATTTGGAAACTAGATTCCAAGGGCTATCTTCCCTATGAATGTCAGATAAAAATGTTTCCATTAGACACTTTAAATAGAGGCTGTACTAACTCTGTCATCAACATGTCACTTGAGACCTAGTTTTGATTTTGATCACATTTTTATTTGTGATATAAATTGAGAACTTCAAAATGGATTCCAAAACTAGATTTCAAGAGATATGTAAAATAACAACATGATTTCAAAATGATCCTATATGGTTACCCAAAATAGGCTTGTTCTTACTGCATTTTGCCATGTAGTCCTTTCAAGTGAATATTGATCAATGATTTGAAGAAATTGTTTGAAACAAATTTATTATGGAAGTCTTATTGCGAATTCATTCTACTTGTTTATTTATTCTATTCTATCCTATTCTATTTTAGAAAAATAATTCATTCTCTCAAGTATAAGAAAATTTCCAGTGCATCCATTTTCGTAACAAGATCATAAGTGAACTCATATCCAAATTTGAAAAATATACTTTAATGTATGTTTGGACATGAAAATTTATCTGATCATAAAGATTTGATGAGAAAGAATGTTGAAGAATGGAGTAGTGTTGTAACCTATTCTTTAACATCATCTTGTCAATGAAAATGGATTTTGTAGTTTTTTTTTTTATGTTTTTATTGGGGGGTTTTGTTTCGGAAACCTAATTTTAGGATCTCTATTTCTAGGCATAAAGAAACATAACTAAGAGAAATGTATACTAGCTAATTTTTAGTGTTTTTGTTTATCTTCTATTTGACTATGCTGATAATTACCTCCCTGGCAACGGCGCCAAAATGTTGAGCTAATTTATTGACTAAATTAACACAAGTATTTAATTATCAATCCGGGTTTGTAAAACTTGGAGGCAAATCCACTGTATATGGACATCAGATATAATCAAGGTTAGAAGATAAATTATTTAAAAGTTGAAAGTAATACATTCTACAACTCTAACTCAATTAGTTTAAAAAGAGGAATAATATTGAAATGGTTCTTGACTCAAGAAATCCGCTTTCACCTCAATTATCACTTAATGAATCAGAGATTAAAAACAAGAACTTAAGATGGATAAATTATGAATGAAAGAAGCTCTTAACTTAAGAGACATGTAAAGTGTTCCATTATAATTCATTCATCTTAATATCAAAAATCTCAATAAGAAACTGCTTGCACACAACAGAAGAAACCAACTTTAATTCATCATTTTCATAGAAGGGATGCTCAACTTGATACATCGGTTTTTCCAACTTGATAAAGTGATGAATAAGTTATAAACTAATGACATCAATCACTATGCATGAACCATGAAACAATCTGAAATAAAGCTTTGAAAACCAGTTCTACAATCATCAAATTACAAGGAAATAAAACTAGTTAACAAGAAAGTGTACTTAGCTTGGAATGGGGGCCCTTCCACCCTTGCCTTGCACACTTAAGAGGTGATCTCAGAAGCTTAAATTCAGTCACACATCCATAGCATTGAACAGCAAATTGATAACAGCACAAGTCTTCAAATTAACTTCTCAATCCAAAATTGTCACAATATAAAAGTATATAAGTCAATAATAATCCTAATACATAAGCCATCAAAGCTTTGGCTTTAAATAAGAAGTCTCATGAAACAAAGGCGGTATATTATCTCTAACATCATATCTACTCATATCCTATCTAAGTCGAACTCGTCCAATTTATCCCAAGAAATATGGTCATTCCATAAAATCTCAAAAGTTGCCCTATTTCCTGGGATTTTGCGGTGACTAGTCATGTTGACAAGCCTTGACCGAACCCTAATAAAGCTTGTTGTGCTTGAATATGGAGTTAGCTTAGTCCTGGTTCCCAAGCTGTCCACCATGCATCCAAACCTAGAATGACCCAAGTGTCCTGCAAACATGTCATCCACACAGCTATTACGGGAATTTCGGATTCAGTCCAAAATTGCACTTGAAACTCAATTTTCATCAAAACTTCTAGAAATTGCAAAATTAAAATTAAACACCTGAATATGCATAAAATACATCAAAATGAGATGGATGTGATGGAAAATGGATGGAAAATATAAGGATTAAATAGGTTTCCCTAAGCAAAAATAGACCAAAACTGAGGCCCAACAAATATCTTTTTGCAATCTCTACTCAAACTTCATGGTTTGCTGATATTGCCAATTATTTAGTTTCAGGAAAATTTCCTTCAATTATGAATGCAAGGGATAAAAGAAAAATCATTAATGATAGTGCAAGATATTCATGGGTCGCTAATGAGTTGTACAAGACAGGTCCAGATTTGATCATTAGAAGGTGTATTCGTGAAGATGAGATGCCTGAAATTCTCAAGGCATGTCATGATGAACCTTGTGGCGGACACTTTGCAGATAAGAGGACAGCCTATAAGATCCTTAACTTAGGATATTATTGGCCATCTTTGTTTAAAGATGCAAGGGAATATGTCAAAAGGTGTGACAGTTGCCAAAGGGTAGGGAAACCTTCTCCTTCGGGTGAGATGCCATTACAACCTCAGGTACACATTGAACCTTTTGAAAAATGGGCCTTGGATTTTGTAGGACCTATTAGTCCTCCATCAAGACAAAAGAAATACATATTATTTTGCACTGATTATGTTACTAAGTGGGTAGAAGCTAAACCATTACTTGTTGCTAATGAATCATATGTAGTTACTTTTCTTTTTGAGGATATTTTTACTCGTTTTGGTGTCCCAAGGGAAATTGTTACAGATCAAGGAGCTCAATTTACATCAAGGCTAGTGGAGCAAATGATGGAGAAATACAAAATCAGACATAGAACATCTACTCCTTGTCATCCACAAGCAAATGGTCAAGTGGAATCCACTAATAAGGTCATTGAAGGAATCCTAACAAAGACTGTTCATTTACATAGAAGAGATTGGGTAGATAGGCTTCCTGAAGCCTTGTGGGCCTATAGAACTACATGGAGAAACACAATAGGCCATACTCCTTATGAGCTTGTTTATGGAAAGCAAGTTTTGTTTCCTATAGAGTTCCAAATTCAAACATTCAAGATGGCAGTTAAGCTAGGACTTGATCTAACGGAGGCACAAAAGCATAGACTGGAGCAAATTAATGAGTTGGATGAGATCATACAAGATGCAGTTCAGAAAACAAGTCTAGTCCAACAGCAAAGGGCTAGATGGCATGACAAGTACACCAAGGAGAAGAAATTCAAAGAGGGTGACTGGGCTCTCTTGTTTGATTCAAAATTCAAGGATTTTCAAGGAAAATTTCAGACACATTGGCTTGGGCCATATGAAATTGTTCGAATTTTTGATAATGGGGCAGTAAAAATCAGAACTATAGATGAAGAAGAGGTCACTTTTCTTGTGAATGGCCATAGACTGAAGCTATACTACAAGCCACTCTCAAGAGAAGAGTTTGTCAAGAAGTTCCAAGAAGACAATGATGTGAAGTTAATGAAGAAGAGTCTCTCTTCTTCATCAACTTGATTAAATTTTCTGAAGCATTTCTCTTCTAAAAAAATATATATATATATATATATATATATAAAGGTATAAACATGAAAACCAATCATTGATTGGCATGTTTATACAGAAAAGATAGGGTGAAAATCAGAGTCTCTCTGACACTCTAACTTTTCCCATTTTTGTTTTTATAAGCAGCTATTATAAAAATCATAAGTTCAGTTCCATAGTGCTTATGATTCATTTCATCTCACTCCATTCACTTATTCATCCATACTCCATCTCATCCATCATTCATATTTCACTCTATTCCACACTTCACCCATCTCATTCCATCTTCCATCCATCTCATTTTCATGTCAAAACACAAAATTTGATATCTTGTTGTAAGTGAATAAAATATGTCATGAATTGCAGTACAACCCTTATGTTCCTTCATTCCATTTCATGAACTGAATCCATTTCATTCCATTATCCACTTCATACATATCATAATCCATCATCCATTTTCATTCATACCACATAACATTTCACCCATACTCCAAAAACATTCCATTTTCATGATTAAAGTGTTCTATAGGAACATTCTGCAGCTCAGTGGACATTCTGCAGCTGATCAGCCTTTCTACAGCCCGACAGTCTTTCCGCAGCTATAAACCCTGAAGGCATCAACCAGCAGACATCAGAATTGCAACAAAGTGACCCAGTGAATTCATGAATCAAAAGCATCAAGAAAATTATGAAGATTCCTCCAAAGATGAGCAGAGAAGACAAAGGCTACAAAAATCAAATAAAGGCCAGAGGTAACAAGTTTAAAATTATAATGGCATTTCATAAAAGTTTAGCATAGTTTAGTTATGGATTATTCGAAAAGGTTATTTTAATTGTTTTTATTGATCAAACACCAACAAACCCTCTACAGACTTTGGATTAAAATCTTCCATTTCAAATTTCATATCCGATAGCATTTAAGCGGTGAAATGGCCAAGGTATTTGAATTTTCCACGTCTATTAACCAAATCATTTAATGATGATTCCCTCTGCCATCGTAAAATCCTCCGCCGTCTCTTCAATCATTAATACAATCCCTCCACCTCACTCCACTACTCCATTCCGTGACCACTACCATAACTTCATTCCGTAGCTGGCATTCCATTCCGAAGACAGAGATATTATTATCACCAGGAGCAGAGCTAAAGGATATCAGTTTGAATAGCATTGAGCATTGTAAACGCAGACCAGAGCAGAAGGGTAAATTTGGAAGTATAATAGTGTGAGAACTTAAAGCCACTTGATTCCATGGGCAGATAAAATATCACTGTGGGCAGATAAATATCATTGTGGACGGAGTTTGAAGTATTTTCACCATAAACACAGAATTGTAGCAGTGTGAGTTTGAAGTCTTTTGTTACCAGAGACAGAGATGTTGCAGTGTTGAGTTTGAAGTATTTTGTTACCAGAGACAGAGGTGTTGCAGTGATTGAGTTTGAAGTCTTTTGCTACTAAGAGCCAGAGGTATTACACAAAAAGAAATTTGAAGCCATCTCCCACTGTCTATCAGAGACATATCAGTTCGAAATTTGAAACTGCTTTCATTATCAAACAGAGGCATATCACTCCAAAGTTCAATTGTCAACAGAAGCATATCAGTCCGAGGTTTTGAAGGCATTTGTCATTATCAATCAGAGGTATGTCATTCCAAAATTGAAGCCATTTTCATTTAGAGCTTGAAGCCATTTCAATCCGAAAGTTAAAGTCATTGTTTTGTGGGTAGAAGAATGTTAATTTGATATTGAAAAAAATCATGGGTCTCATCGTAAGGACTGAACCAGTGGGTTCAAAATATTTAGAAGGCTACCCACAATGCAAAGAAATGTTACAACAAATAGGATGGCTTCAATTTTTGGAAAAATTTAATGGCTTCCATAAGGAAGTCACTAAAACATTTGCAAGAGCATTTCAAGGAACCGAAGTTGAAGTAGGTGATGTCAAGTTTACTGTCACTGAATTTTTTATTGCAGAGGCTACAGGATTGTTCAGAACTGGGGAGAGATGGTTTAAAAATAGAGAATTCCACAATGACTCCTGGAAACAAATTTTAAAATCACCAAATATGGATGTTAGTGTATTCAAGAAAGGAATTCCCAGTACTGCATTGAAAAACAAATGGAGAAACATACTACTTCTTTTACAAAAATTTGTTACATGTGAGGGTAGATATGGGACATTTTATGTCTACCACATCAGACTAATGATGCATTTCCTGGGATAAGACTTAAACCTACCATATTTCTTGCTTCAAAGTCTGAAGAAGATGGCTTCCTGTGTTCAGAGAAGAGTTCAATTTTTAGAGACAACCCTGTATCATCATGGTTTGGTCAAAATTTTGATTGAGCATCATCTAGCTAAAAAAAATGATACATGGGATGATTTCTTAATAAGAAATCATTTTGAAGAAGCAAAAGAACCATCACCTGAACCACAACCTACAAAGAGAAGTAGGAAATGGAGGGCTTCAAAAGTTGAAATTGACAAACCAGTCCAAGAGAGCAGTGAGGAAATTATTTTAGAGAAGTTGACTCGAATCAAGAGGCAACTTAAGGAAGAGAAGATAATCAAGGAATCTGCCACAGAGAAAGGAGAGGGATCCTCTCAGCCTAGGAGAAGCCACAGATTAAAGGGAAAACTGAAGAAAACACCAATCAAACAAACAGGGGTAATCAATATTGAAGATGAAGAAACACCCATTGAAGAGGATGATGAAGAGGATTTTTATGAAGGAACCCTTGAAATTGATCCTGCTCAACAGGAAATTTATGACTATGTGGAAACCTTAGAGAGGACAGCTTCAGAAAGCAGAGAAAGAACCCCCAGTCCTCCACTGTCTGAAATTGATATATTAAGGAGGGATAGGTATGAGTTGGAATTGTTGAATAGACACATCAAAAATGAGAATGAAATTCTCAAAGATCAAATCAAGCTCAAAACTGATATGAACTCAACCTTATCCCTACATATAGACAAAGTGGAGAGGACCAATGAAAAGTTGAAGACAAGGAACAAAAAGCTAATCAGGGCACTCACCAACCTCAGGTTCAAACTTGTTATCAGGAAACCCAGAAGACCTCTAGCTTCCAGACAAAGGAGAAGAAGGGGATTAGATGTCCTTGCAGAAGCCTCTGAATTCATAGGATAATTTGCATGAGGACATGCAAAGAGACAGCAGTGGGGGTATGTTGAGACTCAAATTTGTGCTTTCCTTAACCTCATTTTTACCTCATTTTCCCTTGTCCATTTCTATCTTAGACCCAATTGATCAATAAATATAGTTAAAATTACTTCTAGAATGATTTACATGACTGACTTGTTGAATTTTGTGATTTTTGCCATTATAAAGCATTTTGACCGGAACTAGCTGCAGAATGCAGACATTCCGTAGCTAACCGGCGATTCTGCAGCTGCCTTCATGTTTGAGTATGTTCTAGGTGGCCTCTTGAGAAAAACCGCATATGGGCATGATCCACGTCATGTCTACATGGTTCGTTGCTCATCATGGAGGAAGAAATGAATTCTGGGTATGGTTTTGAACGTGGGGAACACATTTATGAAAGAAGACTTCTATTAGGACTGTCTCAGTCCAGATGTCTTTTCTCCTTCACGTAGCCACCTCAAAGAGTCCTAACGTGATTCGGATAAGGAAAGACATTATTCCTAAATTGTTGTAATTATTGTTACGTGCATTTGCTTTATAAACTCTTGGGAGACCGAGAGCTATGTTAGAGATTTGATGTTAGATTTGCTGCTAGATTTTGTTTAAACTCTGTGATACATTCCTGAAAACGCAGAGTGTTATGTTCAAACTATTGCATCGTTAATGGAGCAGACAAAGTTATTTTGAAGGCGTGATTTAATTTGGAGTTGAATTATGTCAAGTGGTAGAGGGCACGGATTTATTTTGCGTAAATTAGATAAGTTTTTCTAGCTGCCTTTACGTTTTGCATTTGAATTAATAGTTGTTTTTGTTAGCTACTATAGTTGTACTCATTCTAACTCTTCCACCAGAAGATACTCTTCCAAAAGACCATAATAATGAATGTTGAATGACTATAGTATTGTAGGATTAGGAGTTGAATTTGTAGTTGTTTTAACTAGCTACTGTAGTTATATTCATTCCAGCTCTTCCACAAGAAGACACTCTTCCAACAGATTATAATGATGAATGATGAATAGCTATAGTACTGTAGGAATTAGTTGTAGTTTTTTGCTATTCACTATCATAGTTACACTTGTTCTAATCACTCTTCCACAAGAAGAAACTCTTCCAAGACATCCTTAAGAAGTTCAAGACATGACTGTGATAATGAATGATTTAGTTGTGTGTTTTTACTAAGTATCATCTCTGTTCTTGCTCTTAAACGCTTGCCCAAGACATCATAATGACGAGTAGGGTATGGGTATGATAAATTAGTTTTTCATTTGCTTTCAGTCCATTTGCTTACAATTGCATTTAATTACACAGTCAGAATTGTTCTACCCCTTCCAAAAGAAGGAACTCTTCCAAAATATCACTAATGATGAACAAATAGATTGTGTAACTTCATAGAATAAAGCATGTTAGCATAGTTAGAATGCTTCGGAGTTTCATTGCATTTAATTCATGTTTAGTTACTTTGTTTCAAGTTTGATGATGACTTATAATTCAACATTGTTCTAGTTTAGTGGAATCTTAGGTTCATTCTTAGATTAAATCATTGCACTTGCATCTCATATTCAAATTGTCATCCATTGCACAATAGATTACTCTAGTTGTTAGGATTAACAAGACAGCCTTCATTATTCACAAACATCTTCTTGTTCTAAAAACTACAAATGATCCATAGCCATAGGAACAGAAGACAACATCACTATAAGGTCTGAAATCTCTCTGCAATCTCCTCATCATTTTATAAACAGAGCTCTTCCTCAAAAGAACTAATTTGAAAAAGAAACAAATAACTCTTTGAATAAAGGTTCTGTGATATCCAATTAAATTGCAGAATAGAACTAGGAATTAGTCATAGAATAGATGAGCTTAGAACAAAATGTTGCATCATGGTAAGATTAGTGTTTAACTATTTAGTTAGAGGATTTGCATATTTAGTGATCATTTTTCAAGTTTAGTTTGTGTCATTTGCCTAAGAAGTCATTATCAAGCTTTTGCTTTTATTTAGTCATAGTTCAGATTCTGCTTCAGTGATTCCAATTGCATTTGCCATTCCACACATTAGGCTTAACTCTGTTTTGACCACCAACCCCTTTCTATTAGTTTTCTAGGCATTTTCATTGTGAACATAAAACTCCAAAAGACCAAAAACATTATAAATCAACATAAAAGACCAAAAACATCACAAAACACTACACACAACGCATTAGGAAACAAGCACCTAGGTACATATGGTACACTTCACTTCAGCAGTTTACAAATCCTGGTTGACAATTAAATGAGATCAGTTTAGGAGACTAGATTGAGAACCAACAGTAGGCATAAACTCGGTCAAATCTCCCTTCACAAGTGAAATATTTCATTATGACTTTCATAAGAGGAGCATAGCTGTCAAGGAGATATGAAAAAGAGAAAATAGCAGTGAAAGCCTCTCTATGCTCAGGCTTGATGAAAGGCTTGTAATCTTTTAAGTCAAGATGAGCCTGTTTGAACCATTTTTCGCCATGATACGGAATCTTGGTGGCCTTGGAAACATACCTTGGAGAGAGCTTGAAATCAATACCTGCCACTTGGAAATGTTTTTCTTTGAATTTCAGGGCGCACAAGTGTGTTAATGGCGAAAAAATTTTGACTTCTTCTATCTTCTGGCAGAAATCTAGGCAGCCTACTTCATGGAAGTTGAAAAGGAAAGATGGATGAGCATTAACCTCTTCTATAGAGATTGTCTCATATCTTTTATGCGGACCGCTCCTGCTGTCTTGCCTTGGAGGCATTTTGACCTGAATATGCTTTGGAAAAGACAAACTGCCTCACTGTGTGTAAAACTGCCCTGTTGGAGTCAAACTGTGTTAATGTACTGCTTTGACAGATAAACAATGTGATTTGGATGGTTTTGCAACAAGTTTCTTTTAATATACAACCTCTGCTCTCTTAAAAAGTAGCCTTCTACCTTGAATGTACCTCAGCCAGGCAGACTTCTCAATAGGGTACCATATAGTAAAAAAGGAGACAGACTGCTGGGTAGATTTCCTGAGTACAGTGTTAAGAAATCACTTTTTCTTGTGTATTTTCAAAAGAGAAATCAACACATCTATATCTGTGTCTCCAAGGTAAAATTCAATCATTAAAACCCTGCTCTTCAGAAAGTGGCCTTCCACTTTGAAAATATCTCAGTTAACAACTTCTCAGTAAGAAATAATACAATGGAAAAAAGGGCAGACTACTTAGGAGGAGTTTGCTGTGAGAAGTGCTAAAATCACCCTGTTCTGTGAAATTTTAGATGTCAATCAATACATATGTATCTCTGCCTCAAGGTAGAATTATCAATCATTAACAACCTGCTCTTTTTGGAGTGTAAATACATCAACAGACTTATGGATATGCAATCAAACTTCAGTGTAGGTATACAGTCACTGTCACAGTCCTGAGCAAATATGACAGAGTTTGAAAGACTTCAAGAGTTTTTTAGGCAGAAGCTATGTGAGTTTTCTCCTTTCAAAACAATCAATGGCTCTTTATAAATGTAACCCTCTGGCTTTGGCAGAAAAAGACTTTTACTCTATAAGAACATCCATTCATCAATACGAGCTCGAAAATCAAAAGGCAAACAAGTGGCAAACATAGTGAATACTGTCCCTTTGTGAGAAGTGTGAGGAACCTCCCCCTGTAGCTTTCAACCTATTAATTTCTGTTTGATCAAGAACCCTTTCTCCTACTATACTTCACTGTTCTCTATATATATGTCACTCCACCAAACAGGATCATACACATACAAATTTAACCTTCAGTGTGGGCATACATTCAAACTCACTGTTATGGAACAATGGTGACAGTCATTTGAAACAAGCTCTATAGTTTTAATAAGGGTTGTAGCAGCTTATTTCTTCCCCATAATCCAAACTCCTGTTAAATATGTAAACCCCGTCTCTTTGTAGAAAAAGCCTCTGTCCTATCTGAATATCAACTTGTGTTGAAATAAGCTTGAAGAACAAAAACAGTCAAGTTAAAAAACTCAGGAGTAAACTGCCCTTTCTGTAGTTTATGGATTTAACCTCTGTCCTTTGATGCTGTGAAAGTATAGGATCCCTGGTCCTTTGATTAATTAAAGTGAAATCATACTGCTCTTAGTTTCAAAACCAATTATCTCCTGTAGGTGCTTTTAAATGACACAGCCAGCATTTTATTAC